>JAXQQM020088144.1:75000-135000 GCA_034641835.2 Pinus albicaulis
ATATAAAATAAAATCATGGAAAAGTAGGTGTACATCAAGAAAGACAAACGTAAAAGACATTTTCCAATTGATGAAAATACCATATATGATTCAACGTAAGAATTTTTCTATTGAACAACAAAATACCAAATATGATTCAACGTACGAATTTTTCCATTGAACAACAAAATACCGAATATGATTCAACGTATGAATTTTTACCATTGAACAACAAATTACATTTTTCCATTGAACAACAAAATACCAAATATAATTCAACGTGTGAATTTTTACCATTGAACAACAAAATACATTTTTCGCATTGAACAACACAATACCAAATATGATTCAACGTACGAATATCAGATATCAAATATGATTTTGTTTGTTGGTGATTTTCCTATTGAAGAAAATTTGCTCAAAAGACTGTACCCCACAACGTGACTTCGTTTCGGGATCAGGGCAAGAAACAGGTGACTTCCTTATTTTGAGATGAGGGCAAGAAGATCGAAAGAAAGGTAAACGAGATCAGGTCAGGGAAAGAAAATATAACATTCACATATATAAAATCGAAAGAAAAGTAAAAATTAAAAAAATTAATGAGATTGGGTAGCCAGAACAGAGAGCAATTAAAGATTAAAGATCGAAGGACATAGTAGATTAATGCAATTAGGGATCGAGCATAAAGGTTAGGCCAGGAAGATACTAAAGGAGGAGACGTAGACGTAGTTCAGAGATGAACTCACGTCTAGATCCAATCACTAGTCGAGAGGTATAAAAGCATGACAGGACTGGTGAGGGGAAATCACGTGAAAACACAGTGAGGGGAAGGTCAATTGCAGGAATGACATATTGATATGGTGAGCCATGGGCTTTGACGAGGAAGGAAAAGAATATTGAAAATTTAATTCTATTTTAAACTTAAGAATATAAAATAAATATAAGAAACACATACCTGCAACAAATACTCTCTGGTTCCCTCCTCCTCTCCTCCTCTCAATTGATGACACAACGTCTTTCATTCGTTCATGCATCCATCTCTTCTGGCTGATGGTCAATTTAGTCTTCTATCAAAAACTAACACTAAGACCCACCAGATAAAACACTTGCAGTCACAGTTACCGAAAACATTGACATTATACGGTTACATATGATAAAAGAAGCAGAAGAGGAAGATACGGTTACATATGATAAAAGAAGAGGAAGAGGAAGATGTACATATGATAAAGGAAGTAGTGGAAAATGAACTTGGAACATATAGATGATAAAAGAAAAAAAAAGATGAACTTGGAACTATTCGTTGAGAGGCAGCCATATATATATACAGATTCCCTCAACAAAAATCTTGATGGACCGTTAAAAGGAGCGGATCACAGCTTACCACTAACGGATCACAGGTTACCACCACAACGTCTATAACCAAAAAAAAGCTTGATGGAGCGTTAAAAGGAGCGGATCACAGCTTACCACCACAACGTCTATAACCAAAAAAAGAACCTTGATGGACCGTTAAAAGGAGCGGATCACAGCTTACCACCACAACGTCTATAAGAAAAAAAAAGCTTGATGGACCGTTAAGAAGAGCGGATCACAGCTTACCACCAGAACGTCTCTAACCAAAAAAAAGCTTGAGATGCTTTTCAAGAAATTGTTTTCCACGTCATCTGGTTCAAACCAGTTGGGTTTTCTTAAATTTAAATTTAAATTTTGAATGTTGATGGTTGAATTTGAATTTAAGGTGTAATCTTTGATATCCGGTAATAATAAGTACTTTATTAATCTTGGAGCAGGCCCTTTCTGGTCCTCTACCTTCTGCTGTCAGCAATTAGGTGTGCGTTCCTCCACTGTTTCCATTTCAGATTTGACCGTTGTTTCTGTCCTCAATTTCGATGATGCATTCAAATGATATATTTTTTAATAATATATATCTTATTTTATTTTAGTTGAAGTGGAAATGTAACCTTTTTTTTTTTTAAATATAGAGAATTGTAAATGATATAATAATCATGAATGTTTATTAAAATAAAATTTGATTGAAAATTCAAATAAATGATAAATAATTTGAAATTATATTTTAATAGGAGTGTATTTAATAGGAGTGTATAGAAACGTTTCAAGTGAAAAGTGATTTTTTCTATTTTCAACTTATTCAAAATCACATAAATCATTTCATTTGTCTTTCTAAAATAATTTAACTTCATAATTTTAATTGTTATGGTACTTTATTTTAAAACTTTAAATTAATATTATATTTATATATTTTTATAATATTATATTTATATATTTTTATAATATTATATTTATATATTTTTATATTGAGTGACTTGAGGTTCGCCATGCCATAACTAGACCCATTCCACTCTTCGACTCCATAGTCTTCCATATTGCTCCACTTCACAACCGTGCTTTTTCAAAATAAAAAAAACATGACCATGATTACAAACATATTTAGAAACAGTAAACTTGCTAAAGCTATTACCAATGACAGATTGAATCCATCATAGGCATTTAAGTTATTCTATGCAAGTGAAATTCAATCTCGGATATAATAAAATTTTGGTATTTAAACATATATCATATACTAACAATGTCATTCCAAACATCTCTGAAATCCACCTCAACATTACATAAAATCATCGGTAAACCTCACATGGAATTTATCAGAACAACAGGAACCAAATGCATATTTCCACCACATTCAGAATACAAACCCTACAATAGATATCTCTTAAATGCAGTAGTCATTTAAGAAGATAAAATTCATCTTTGGTCCTAGAAGGACAATTTATATATGGCTATTGGTTCTCCAATGCAAAAACAACAATTGAAAAAAACTTTGAAACTTCTCTGATGCAACAATGACAGTCAAAACAAACTTTTGAAACTCTGATGTTGAAGCTCCCACAAAATTACAAAATGCTTGGAGGGAAATATAAAATGAAAGAAGAAAATTTGTAATCACTAAAAGCACAAGGAGGAAAACACAAAGGCCTCTATTGCATCTTAATTTTATGGCAAATGAAATGGGTCATCATAAGAAAAATGCAACACATCATATTACTTGAAGGCAATATTTTTTTTCTTTAGTCATCTAAATATTTTTTTTTCTTTATTCATTTTTGTAATCCTTTGTCTTGAAGAGAGGCACAAGTTTGAAGAAGGAAAATATCACACATTGGATTATTATTAAATAATATTGTTTTTATTTATTTAATTTTTTAGTCCTTTTCCTTTTTCCTATGCCTTTATGTTTTTTATTGATTTTTATACTTTTCTTTATTTTCTATGTTGCTAGAAAAAATTAGGCCAATTTTTTATAATTTAGATAAGATTAATAGCGTTAAATGAGTTTGACATGTAAAAATTACCTCGTAATTAAAATTGTGATTAAAAGAGTCCCTAAATTAGCATCCAACTAAACAAAATATCATATCTATGTATTTTTTTGTAATCAAATTATATTTGTATTATCAATATGGTGACAAACACTATGGAACATCCTTTATTGTTGGTCATATTTGTAGAGAAAGGATCATCATATGTTTATTGTTATATATGTACATTACAATTTCTTCCTATGCTATACTTATTTCATTTTTTTAGGACCACTAAATGTTATTTCTTGGAGTTTAAGTAACTAGGTAAAATTTCCTAAACTCATGAGTTTTTCTAAATTAATATATTCTTTTTAAGTGTCAAAAAAAGCGAGTAGGTGTTTATTGTTTAATTGTTCAATTTGATGGAGATTCCAGTTTTGTACTATGATGATTTATGGGAGCCTTCACTATCAAAATATAAATAAAAGATTGATTTGTTTTTACAAAACATTATAAATTGTTTAATGAGGTAGTGATTAGTTTTTCTACACCTATATTTCTAGTTTATCTATTAGGCATTAGACATTTTTTATATTTCTATATTTGCAAACTTCCTTTTCAAATTTTATGATAATAATAATAATAATAATCTACTTTTTTGGATTCTTGTCAAGACAAACACCGATTTTTTGTATGGCAACCCTTGCTTGTAAAATTTTATGATACCCATGACGTGTAGACCAATTGGTTTGAGTGGAGTTTAGTCCCAAATTTCTCTCATGCTCAAACCTCGTGGGAAGCAGTTGGGGATGGAATCCACTTATGGGGGAGTTAAACTACCCCAAAGAGCATCCATGATCAATGGATCTTCACACAATCCTTGGAAAGAACCATGAATCTTATCTTATTGTTATGTTCATTTTAGAGTCTTGCCTATGTGCATTCTAGATTCCTTAATAGGTGTATTTCAATATTCTTTATTCAATCTTATAAGGTGGTTTCCATTCTTGATCATGAAATGAAAGAGAAAAAAGGAGCTAGTGGGAGTTGCACTCCCACCCCATGATGGGAGGCACCCACAAAATGAATGCAAGCGTTGGAGCCATGAATGCCACAACTCAATATGAAGATAGTTTCCATGAACCATTAATACTTGTAAATTGTGATAGAACATAGATAGGGCACCTAATCTTTGAAAAAATAAAGGGCCATGCCCATGGAAATAATTTAGTGTTTACGAGTTTTAAAAGTATATATAAATAATAAATGTAAAATGAAATATATTGAGAGTAGAGAAATTTGAAGAGGACAGGAGAGCATTTATCTTCAAACATATATATTTTACCTTTGTGTTTCCATAAAAGCTACCATAAAAGAGGTTAAATCATTCTGAATTTATCTTTAAACATATATATTTTACCTTTGTGTTTCCATAAAAGCCACCATAAAAGAGGTTAAATCATTCCTCTCAAACCTAAAAAAGAAAAATAGAGAAATAAAAACAATGGATTAATTAATAAAAATGCAAAAAGAATAAACAAAATCAAAGGTGAAAGTGAAAAATATTTATATAGGAATAGTAGAAATGCACTAAGCTTATGCATTGGTTTACTTAGGTTCATTTTCTAGAATCCTCAAAGTATCCCCAACAATCTATGGATTCACATAGTCTGTTTTGAAATTTCTTGTGGCTTTTGTTGATGATGGCTTCTAATTTCCTTCCACATAAACCCTAGTATTCGAAATATCATTTTAATTTTGGATTATCAAAAATTTTGAGATCAAAAATCATGGTAATGTTGTAAAGATACACAATGATTAAGTTGGAATATTTTCATCGGGGCTAGATATAGAATTTTGATGGAATAAGATCATAATCAAAATGATGAAATTAGCCATGGGGACCAAATAAAAAATATGTGTCTTAAACATGATCAACTTGATCAAAGATCATAATTTGAAGTTGTGAGTACTACGAAAAGCCAATTGATTGAAATTATTTTCCTTTATCTTGTATGGGTGATGAACCAAGAAATGTCAAAGAGAATATTAATGGTGAAGAGGTAGCTCACAAAAGGAAGAATATGGGGGAAGGAATGAATACCTTCAAACGGAAATGATCCAAGTGGATCGAAGATGTCCAAGTACAAGTGGCTTAACACAAAGGTTCAAAAATCAAAGTGTCTGGAATGTGGAAAACTTAATGTGAAGTTGAAGATCTCGTCTTTCTGATTCCAATGATGCAAACAACACTCAATTCCAAGTCTGTATAAAGGAGCTATGAGTAGTCAAATTTCGAGGGTTGACTTGGTGATGTGGCAGACTAAGGAGGACATAAATTGGAATTTTATAGCCACCGGATTTTGGCCAGCTCCGACCGGATTACGGGCGAAATTGTGGGGTCATTAATTTGACACCTTAAGTCAAATTAACGAATTTTCAAACAGGCCATTTTTTGTTAATTAAACAAAAAATATATAAAAAAAGGGTCGACGAGTGGCCAAAGCCTATCAACCCCTCCGCCTATCACAACATAGCAAATTATATATTAATAAGGGGGTTGGAGTCCATGACCCCACCGCCCTCGTATCCCATAGGACCCAACATATATTACGACCAAAGTTATATATCATGGTTGGGCCGTTATGAACCCCACCGCAAAACCAACCCACGTGGACACATCCATTCAATTCCAGTAGAGTATGGGGGGTGGGCTGCCCAATGCGGGCCTAGCCCCCTCAACGTACCACATATTAAATGGTGCAAGATTTTTTAAAAATGTGGTGCAGTTATAAAAATGAATTCTGACTTTAAAAGGACCACCTGAACCCCTCGCTTCCATTAAGGATCTACAACCATTCATCCAATGGGCTCCTTGGGGAGTTTTCCCAACACTTCATTATAAAAACTTTGTATTTCATAAGTGCGCCCAGGTAGCCAGGAGTGGGCACAGAAATAGAGACAGTGGAACCATGAGCACTGTGGACGAGGGGGATAGAATCATGATCTGAGCCCTTTCTAGAGGGGTCAGATTTTCACTTTGTGGGATTCAAGAAACTTTTATATGGATTATACACTTCTCAACACCACGAATCCAACGGTGTTGTCCATTTCTTCATCAGAGGTCTTCAATTTCCAGCACTTTCAGATCTAGTGGGCTTCTCTCTCTCTCTCTCTCTCTCTCTCTCTCTCTCTCTCTCTCTCTCTCTCCCCACAACTGTCCCTCTCCCCTCTCTCTCTCTCTCTCTCACTCTCTCCGCCCCCCCCCCCCCCTCGCACTCTCTTTTCCCGTCTCTCTCCCACCCTCTCTCTTTGTCTCTCTATCTCTCTCTCCCCCTTCTCTCTCTCCCACTCTCTCTCTCTCTCTCACCACCCTCTCTCTCTCTCTCTCTCTCTCCACTTACATCCCCCTCTCTCTCCATCTCCCCCTCCATCCCCCCCCACCTCTCTCTCTCTCTCTCTCTCTCTCTCACTCTCCTCCCCGCTATCTCTTGCCTCACTCGACTCTCTCTCTCCGTCTCCGTCTCCCTCTCCCCCCCCTCTCTCTCTTTATCTCTCTCTCTCCCGTCCATACCCCCTCTCTCTCTATCCCCTCTCACTCTCTCTCTCCTACCCCCTCACCCCTCTCACCCCTCTCACTCTCTCTCTCTCTCCCTCTCTCTCTCTCACACACACACCCCCGCTCTCTGTCTCCCTCTCCCCCCTCTCTCTCTCCTTCCATCTCTCTGCCTTCCCCCTCTCTCTCTCCCCCCCCGGCTCTCTCTCTCTCACACACACTCCCTCTCTCCCTCTCTTGCCGCTTCCTCCCTCTCTCTCTCTCTCTCTCTCTCACACACACACTCCCTTTCTCCCTCTCTTGCCCCTTCCTCCCTCTCTCTCTCTCTCACACACACACACACTCTCTCTCTCTCCCACCTCCTCTTTCTCTCCCGTTCCTCTGTCCCTCTCTCTGTCTTTGTCTCCTCTCTCTCTCTTTCTGACACACACACACACACATAATCTCTCTTGCCCCCCCCCCCCCCCTTCTCTCTCTCTCTCTCTCTCCATCCCCCCCTCTCTCTATCCCCCCCCCCTCTCTCTCTCTCCATCCCCCCTCTCTCTATCCCTCCCCCCTCTCTCTCCCTCACCCCTCTCACTCTATATCTCTCTCTCACACACACACACCTACTTTCTCTTGCTATCCCTCTCACTATATCTCTCTCTATCCCTCTCCCAACCTCTTTATCTCTCTCTTTCCCACCCTCTCTCTCTCGTCCCCCCTTCTCTTTCTCTCCCCTCTCCATCTCACTCTCTCACCCCTCTCTCTATCTCTCTCTCTCGCCCCCCCTCTCTATCTCTCTCCCCCCCCCCTCTCTCTCTCTCCCTCTTACCCCCTCTCCCTCTTTCTCTCTCTACCCCTCTCTCTCTCTCTCCCCCCCTGCGCTCTCTCTCTCTCTCTCCCTCTCTCCCTCACCCCTTCCCTCCCTCACACACACACATACAGACTCCCTCTCTCAACTCCCCGTCCCCCCTCCCCCCCCTCTCTCTCTCTCTCTCTGACACACACATACACACTCCCTCTCTCAATGGCCCCCCCCTCACCTGTCTCTCTCTCTCTCTCTCACACACACACACACTCCCTCTCTCACCCTCCCCCACTCTCTCTCTCTCCCCCTCTCTCTATCTCTCTCTCTTCTCTCTCTCTCTTTCTCTCACACACACACTCTCTTCCCCTCTCTCTGTCCCCTCCTGTCTCCCTCTCTCCCTCTCTCCCCTTTGCTCTTTTTCTCCCCCCCTTGCTCCCCCCTCGTCCACGCCATCCCCGCCCCCCTTCGCTCTCTCTCTCTAGATCTCTCTCCCCCTCCCCCCTCTCTCATTATTATCATTATCATCCCCTCATTATTATCCTTATCATTAAACAATTCTTCTATCATTTCACATGTACAATCCACATCATGTAGCAAACAAAAACATGTTATCAATTAAAAATAAAAAAATCATCATATTATCTAAAAAGACACAATCATTATATCATCAAAGAAACAATAAACATATTATTATCATATAAAATATGCAAAAGAAAAAAAAATACATACATAAATACATACACATTAGATATGCAAAAGATTTCAACATTATATAATGTTGCACTATATTTATTTCATTTAATTAGCATAAGCACACCATGACATGACATAAAAAAAAACAAAAATTACTTTCATTTAAATGTATGCAAAAAATACTCCATCTTAAACATTATAACTAAGACTACAATTTTGGATTATGGACTAAGAATAGAGCATAGAAATCTAACAGCACTATGACTTGGACTGGCAGGTACAGAAGGAGGAGACCTAGTAAAAATAAAAATAAAAATAAAAAAAAGTAAAACATAAAAATTTAAAAACATTATATGTTAAGGCCAAACAAATACGGAAGGATGGATGAGATACATTAGAGAATTTTACTCCAATATATGGAAACAAAACCAAAGAACAAAAATGAATATAAAATAACTAGCAATTGCACCTAATGTTGCAAAGGAAACGCCGTAAGGAACAAGCTAGAAAGAAATCAATTGTAATTAATTTGATGTTAAACAGAGAAATTAAGATATTGATTGTCAAAAATAGATATAAATTGTGTTCTCTCAAATAAAAACATTCTCTTGTGGCCCAATTTGTACACCTAAAAGCAACAACAAGTCAGGGCAAGGCAGGGGATGTCCTAAAAGCAACAATGAGTCAGGGCAGGGGCTGTCACTCTGATCCCTGCCCACTCAGTTCTTCTAGGCAGGCTAAGGGGTAGACCCTAACCCACTCCGTTATTCTAGGCAGGCTAGGGGTTAGTCTCTGAAGGTAGATGGAGAGGGAAAGTTGTTGAAGCAACAAGTTCTAGGAGATACAACTACTTACCTTAGCAAGTTACAGGTTACAGGCAAGCTAGATTGTTGGGCATGAAAAGATAGATTTAAGTAGATCAAAAGATATTTTAAGATGAATCAATGAGACCAGTGCCTTAGATGCCCAGGCGAATTTAAAATGCTTGCACAAATAATGATTAATGTATCAAGTCATAATATAAACAATGGCTGCCGGACAAGAGTTAGCAAAATCTTAACCAAGAAGCAAAAGAGAAGTTAGCAAACTCACTAACAATAATGATTAATAGCCCTTGACAGTTCTGAAATACAGGCAACAGTCACATGTAAATGTTCAGAAATTACATCAAGACTTGCAGAAAATACGTATATTAGGATATGGCATCAAATATGAGCATGAAGTTGACAAAGGATCCTTCCATTGAAAATATACCATGACAATCAATACACAACAGATCTGAAATCATATTGGCTATAAGAGGATGAACATATCTCCCTTAACAATCGTCTTACCTAAGAAAAGCTATGAAACCTGTGACTACAAATTATGCTGAGATCGCAATTATGCTCTAGTACCAGACCCCCTGTATACAGGATCAACAACAATCAAAAAAGTGCTTTACCCAGTGAAACAATGATGATAATGATAGCGAATCAGTTAGTTGTGCTCACTATGATTATTTTCCGCTTATGGAGATGTTAATTATAAACAAGAGCAATTTCAAGCCTATGCAAGCACAGAGATTAACAATGATTTTAAGTTTCGCACAATGATCTACCAATGGAGAACTTCATAGATTTCAAATAAGACCTTAAAGATACTACTGCTAACTCATATCAGTCCACTGTCAAACGAGATCGGTTTACAGTGATTAATTTATGTCATCCTACTTAAGTCGAGATCGATTACGAGATCGATTACCAGATGCAAGGAATCAAGAGCTGCTGCAAATAACTAACCTAGTAACAACGTATCAAACTTCAGAAATGTCATAGTTAGAAAGAGATCAGTTCACAACAAATGTATTTATCAGACCACTATAATTATTATATCAGCCCTCACTTATAACCAAGATCATTCAACCAAAGAGAAAGGAACAAGAACCAAAACAACATCCCAAGTTGGAGGTAGCAACTGTTACTAGGATTCAAGTTGGTCTAAGCATATGCACACAAATCAACATAAATTCTAAACAGGAATTTGGCTGAACACATTTGGAGTTCTATAGGATGGAATTTGACAGATTCGAGCTAAACTGCAAGTGTCATGTTTGACTCTGATTTTGTTGCCCGTCTGCTGCATGATTTTTTTTGGATTTTCAATGTATTGAGGGGTAAGTTTCAATGTATTTTCTCCTTATCCAAGAGCCATGGAGTCATGAATTATAAGAAGATTTAAATCTTAACCAAGAAGCAAAAGAGAAGTTAGCAAAATCACTAACAATAATGATTAATAGCCCTTGACAGTTCTGAAATACAGGCAACAGTCACATGTAAATGTTCAGAAATTACATCAAGACTTGCAGAAAATACGTATATGAGGATATGGCATCAAACGCAGAGGATAGCGGTCCTGTTTCGGCTTTTTCAGAGAATTGATGCTGTAATACTCTCTTGAAAGCTCCTGGAAGGGGCTGTCTCTGAGAAGCCATTCAAGAAGTGCAGCAGACTGTATCTGCCCTGTGTGTGGCTTCATCTCGTGGATCAATGGATGGGCAAATTCTTCCCGCCCAAAGATGACTTTACAGAACATTCCACAGAGCATTTCCACGAGCAAGAGCAGGACATTGGCATCATACATGACGGTTGCAGCGAGGGTAGTGGCAAAGGAAGTGCCATTGACAAGAGCCAAGCCTTCTTTGTCCTGGAGCTTGAAGGGCTTCAGGCCTGCTTTCTCCAGAGCCTCTGGTGCAGACACTTCTTGTTCTTCACCGTGAACCCCAATTCGAGCCCTAACTTGGGGATTCCCAATTAGCAGACCTGTTATGTAGGCCAAGGGAATTAGATCCCTTGAAGCGCTTACAGAGCCTCTGCATCGAATACCTTATGGGTGCCCTCCTGGGGCGTCTGCTCTGTCCTCGGAGTCATCATTATTGCGTTCAGTTCCTCCCGGATAAATGCATACAGAGGAAAAAATTTAGAGCCATGGATTAATGCTCTGCAACAGGAGCCTTCCTGCATGTGACTGTTGATGCGCTCCTCGTAAGAAAGCACAATTGCTGTCATATCCTCTTCAAGGTGCTGCTTCAGGTGGGATTCGAACTCTGTTATCTGCTCTACAATTTGAATATCATGGAATGCAAGAATGGCGTCAAGAAATGTTTGTTTTACTATCAACACGAGGCATTGGCATGAGATTATTGAGAGGATGTTCAAAACTCTGCAAGCCACCTGATGTAGAGAAAAAACAACCTACAGGGGCAAATGCAATATCAGTATAAATAAGAAGCAAAAATTAGATTACTATGCGTGATGTGTGAAACAGCCACAGAATAGACAAGCTCTAATTTAGCAGTCCAATATTACCTCGGGGAAAAGGAGCAAAAGATTTTCCACACCATTCTTTAAGGACATGTGGATCATCGGATAGGACAAGGCAACCATCAGCTGCAGTGCCCCAAAAGAAAGGCACTGAACTATCGACATCCTGGAAATAAAAAATAGTTTCTAAGTCAAAATGCCAGGAAATCCACAATTTCTAAGGAACCATTTTGTTCAAATAAATACTCAGTGCAGCATTTTGGGGGTTATGGAAATCTGATGTATGAACAGATTCTCTGGAAAAAAGATGTTAATTGCCCATTTGATTCTGAATAATTATTTTCCCCTTACCTCTCTAGCCAAATAAAAGAGAACAAATCTATTGGAAAATAACTCATCCTTAAATATTTTAAGCAAAATAAGAATGTTGCAGGGCCTGGGAAAATTTCTTCCCAAATAAAAGAGAACAAATCTATTGGCAAATAACTCATGCTTAAATATTTTAAGCAAAATAAGAATGTTGCAGGGCCTGGGAAAATTTCTTCAAAACATTTGCAAAGGAATACAAACCATCATGTAAAAATTTTAAATGTGTTTAGCAGAGAGGTATTTTCACAAGCCAAACTCCTATATCATGTCCCATACATTAAAATAGTAAGTCAAAAGTTATCTTCCCACAGTCAGGTCCAGATCCCCGAACTTTGAGGTTTCCAGTAAAGCAAAAATTAAGGTTGAACGTTTGGGATCTGATTTGAGTTAGTATGCTAACTTGAATCAGGTAAATAGTTCTAGCTTTTGGGACAACCACTTGTAGCTATATGCATGTGTTATGGATAGCCATTTTTAATGATGTAACAGCTTCTTTCATCTGGGACGCGAATGAAAGTCATGACTTTGGCAGGTCCATCTTGTAAATTTTCCACAATAGTAACTGTCTTACAATAGAAAAAGATGTAGTATATATTTATTGAAAGAGTTACAGGCATTTATTTCTAAATCTAGTTAAAAAAAATGTTCTATTATCTACTTCATTTCAAAGTATATTCACATTAGAATAGCCACTGCCTTCTAATCATTATATTCAAAACCCAGGTTAATGAATACTGCAAAAACATCGCTGTTACCAAACTGTTGCCAGTGAGGATGGAATCTGAAACCTGTGTGTGGAAAATTCGACAAAAGACCACCAGTTGACTGGGAAAATCTCTACATTGCCCTCAGGCCGCCAGTTAATTTGAAGGCTAAATTTCTGCATCAAATACCTTCTGGGTGCCCTCTTGGGGCGTCTACTCTGTCCTTGGAGTCATCATTATCGCGTTCAGTTCCTCCCGGATAAATGCATACAGAGGAAAAAATTTAGAGCCATGGATTAATGTTCCGCAACAGGAGCCTTCCTGCATGTGACTGTTGATGCGCTCCTCGTAAGAAAGCACAATTGCTGTCATCTCCTCTTCAAGGCGCTGCTTCAGGTGGGATTCGAACTCTGTTATCTAATCTACAATTTGAATATCATGGAATGCAAGAATGGCGTCAAGAAATGTTTGTTTGAGGGCAGAGACAAGTGGGAGTGAAGGGTTGCAGGGGGATTCTAAATATGTGTACACTGGAGAAAGGCACTGAACCGTCGGCATCCTGGAAATAAAAAATAGTTTCTAGGTCAAAATGCCAGGAAATCCACAATTTCTAAGGAACCATTTTTTTCAAATAAATACTCAGTGCAGCATTTTGGGGGTTATGGAAATCTAATGTATGAACAGATTCTCTGGAAAAAAGATGTTAATTGCCCATTTGATTCTGAATAATTATTTTCCCCTTACCTCTCTAGCCAAATAAAAGAGAACAAATCTATTGGCAAATAACTCATGCTTAAATATTTTAAGCAAAATGAGAATGCTGCAAGGCCTGGGAAAATTTCTTCCCAAATAAAAGAGAACAAATCTATTGGCAAATAACTCATGCTTAAATATTTTAAGCAAAATAAGAATGTTGCAGGGCCTGGGAAAATTTCTTCAAAACATTTGCAAAGGAATACAAACCATCATGTAAAAATTTTAAATGTGTTTAGTAGAGAGGTATTTTCACAAGCCAAACTCCTATATCATGTCCCATACATTAAAATAGTAAGTCAAAAGTTATCTTCCCACAGTCAAGTCCAGATCCCCAAACTTTGAGGTTTCCAGTAAAGAAAAAATTGAGGTTGAACGTTTGGGATCTGATTTGAGTCAGTATGCTAACTTGAATAACTGACGTTACAATATTGCTGCATCAAGTTCGGTAGAAGAAATTCGATCACCCTTCTTATATTTACAGTTATAATAATGAGGCCTATGTCTTAACAATGGCTTTAAGAAGAACCATAATGTAGATATTCCTTATATTACAGGGTTTCTCTAGGATGGTCAACTCTGCTATGTGCGTCAACTATGATCAATCAGGTAAATAGTTCTAGCTTTTGGAACAACCACTTGAAGCTATATGCATGTGTTATGGATAGACATTTTTAATGATGTAACAGCTTCTTTCATCTGGGACGCGAATGAAAGTCATGAATTTGGCAGGTCCATCTTGTAAATTTTCCACAATAGTAATTGTCTTACAACAGAAAAAGATGTAGTATATATTTATTGAAAGAGTTACAGGTATTTATTTCTAAATCTAGTTAAAAAAATGTTCTATTATCTACTTCATTTCAGAGTATATTCACATTAGAAGAGCCACTGCCTTCTAGTCATTATATTCAAAACCCAGGTTAATGAATACTGCAAAAACATCGTTGTTACCAAACTGTTGCCAGTGAGGATGGAATCTGAAACCTGTGTGTGGCAAATTCGACAAAAGACCACAAGTTGATTGGGAAAATCTCTACATTGCCCTCAGGCCACCAATTAATTTGAAGGCTAAATTTCTGCATCGAATACCTTCCAAGCCCCGGCAGCTCTGCTCATTCTTTGAGTCATCAACAGCCGGTTCGGGCTTCCTCCTGAGCAAATGCATACAAAGAGGAAAAAAATTTAGAGCCATGGATTATGTTCCGCAATGTAGAGCCTTCCCCGCATGTGACTGCGGATGCGCTCTCGTAAGAAAGCACACCGCTGGCTATCTCCTCTTCAAGGCGCCGTCAGTGGGATTCGAACTCTGTTATCTGCTCTACAATTTGAATATCATGGAATGCAAGAATGGCGTCAAGAAATGTTTGTTTGAGGGCAGAGACAAGCGGGAGTGAAGGGTTGCAGGGGGATTCTAAATATGTGTACACTGGAGAAAGGCACTGAACCGTCGGCATCCTGGAAATAAAAAATAGTTTCTAAGTCAAAATGCCAGGAAATCCACAATTTCTAAGGAACCATTTTGTTCAAATAAATACTCAGTGCAGCATTTTGGGGGTTATGGAAATCTGATGTATGAACAGATTCTCTGGAAAAAAATGTTAATTGCCCATTTGATTCTGAATAATTATTTTCCCCTTACCTCTCTAGCCAAATAAAAGAGAACAAATCTATTGGCAAATAACTCATGCTTAAATATTTTAAGCAAAATAAGAATGTTGCAGGGCCTGGGAAAATTTCTTCCCAAATAAAATAGAACAAATCTATTGGTAAATAACTCATGCTTAAATATTTACAAAATAAGAATGTTGTGTATTCGGGAAAATTTCTTCAAAACATTTGCAAAGGAATACAAACCATCATGTAAAATTTTTAAATGTGTTTAGCAGAGAGGTATTTTCACAAGCCAAACCCCTATATCATGTCCCATACATTAAAATAGTAAGTCAAAAGTTATCTTCCCACAGTCAAGTCCAGATCCCCGAACTTTGAGGTTTCCAGTAAAGCAAAAATTGAGGTTGAACGTTTGGGATCTGATTTGAGTTAGTATGCTAACTTGAATAACTGACGTTACAATATTGCTGCATCAAGTTCAGTAGAAGAAATTCGATCACCCTTCTTATATTTACAGTTATAATAATGAGGCCTATATCTTAACAATGGCTTTAAGAAGAACCATAATGTAGATATTCCTTATATTACAGGGTTTCTCTAGGATGGTCAACTCTGCTATGTGCATCAACTATGATCAATCAGGTAAATAGTTCTAGCTTTTGGAACAACCACTTGTAGCTATATGCATGTGTTATGGATAGTCATTTTTAATGATGTAACAGCTTCTTTCATCTGGGACGCGAATGAAAGTCATGAATTTGGCAGGTCCATCTTGTAAATTTTCCACAATAGTAACTGTCTTACAACAGAAAAAGATGTAGTATATATTTATTGAAAGAGTTACAGGCATTTATTTCTAAATCTAGTTAAAAAAATGTTCTATTATCTACTTCATTTCAGAGTATATTCACATTAGAAGAGCCACTACCTTCTAGTCATTATATTCAAAACCCAGGTTAATGAATACTGCAAAAACATCGCTGTTACCAAACTGTTGCCAGTGAGGATGGAATCTGAAACCTGTGTGTGGAAAATTCGACAAAAGACCACCAGTTGACTGGGAAAATCTCTACATTGCCCTCAGGCCACCAGTTAATTTGAAGGCTAAATTTCTGCATCGAATACCTTCTGGGTGCCCTCCTGGGGCATCTGCTCTGTCCTTGGAGTCATCATTATCGCGTTCAGTTCCTCCCGGATTAATGCATACAGAGGAAAAAATTTAGAGCCATGGATTAATGTTTTGCAACAGGAGCCTTCCTGCATGTGACTGTTGATGCGCTCCTCGTAAGAAAGCACAATTGCTGTCATCTCCTCTTCAAGGCGCTGCTTCAGGTGGGATTCGAACTCTGTTATCTGCTCTACAATTTGAATATCATGGAATGTAAGAATGGCGTCAAGAAATGTTTGTTTGAGGGCAGAGACAAGTGTGAGTGAAGGGTTGCAGGGGGATTCTAAATATGTGTACACTGGAGAAAGGCACTGAACCATCGGCTTCCATGATCTCCCATCGAATCCCCGAGCAGCCATATATGAAGCTACTCATTCTCAGAAACATAGCGCACCGAGTGGTTATGGGGGAGAGCTCCCCCGGAGAAGCAGAAGGGCTAGTGAACACTCTGGCGAGGAGACAATGTATTAGGGTTTCTTGCAACACGCTCAACTGGTTGGTTCTCTTGTTTGAACAAGCGCCGAAGCCAGTGGTCACGCCATAGATATCTGCTCCCCCTTGGCTTTCTCCTGCACCCACAACGAATGCCTCTCAACCAATTCTCTGCAACAACCGGTCGCAACTGCCTCGATTTTCCATCTAGGGTTGAAAATGTTTCAATCGTCTAACATCCAATCTAAGGGTTTTACATTATGACACAATGCACATCAACAAAGTTGTTTTCAAATAAGGACGCCTTACGACGTAAATATAACACTTTTACTTATAGGTTAAGTGTTCGAACAAATCCAATAAGTTAAATATTTAAAAATATAAAATAAAATCATGGAAAAGTAGGTGTACATCAAGAAAGACAAACGTAAAAGACATTTTCCAATTGATGAAAATACCATATATGATTCAACGTAAGAATTTTTCTATTGAACAACAAAATACCAAATATGATTCAACGTAAGAATTTTTCCATTGAACAACAAAATACCGAATATGATTCAACGTATGAATTTTTACCATTGAACAACAAATTACATTTTTCCATTGAACAACAAAATACCAAATATAATTCAACGTATGAATTTTTACCATTGAACAACAAAATACATTTTTCGCTTTGAACAACACAATACCAAATATGATTCAACGTACGAATATCAGATATCAAATATGATTTTGTTTGTTGGTGATTTTCCCATTTAAGAAAAATATCAGATATCAAATATGATTTTGTTTGTTATGATTTTCCTATTGAAGAAAATTTGCTCAAAAGACTGTACACCACAACGTGACTTCGTTTCGGGATCAGGGCAAGAAACAGGTGACTTCCTTATTTTGAGACGAGGGCAAGAAGATCGAAAGAAAGTTAAACGAGATCAGGTCGGGGAAAGAAAATATACATATATAAAATCGAAAGAAAAGTAAAAATTAAAAAGAAAAGTAAAAATTAAAAAAATTAATGAGATTAGGTAGCCAGAACAGAGAGCAATTAAAGATTAAAGATCAAAGGACATAGTAGATTAATGCAATTAGGGATCGAGCATAAAGGTTAGGCTAGGAAGATACTACAGGAGGAGACGTAGACGTAGTTCAGAGATGAACTCACGTCTAGATCCAATCACTAATCGAGAGGTATAAAAACATGACAGGACAGGTGAGGGGAAATCACATCAAAACAGGGTTGGTCAATTGCAGGAATGACAGATTGATATGGTGGGTCATGGGTTTTAATGAGGAAGGACAAGAGCATTGAAAATTCAATTCTACTTCAAACTGAAGAATATAAAATAAATACCAGAAACACATACCGATAAATACAGAGATTCCTTCCTCAGCCTCTCAATTCATGACACAACGTCTTTCATTCGTTCATGCATCCATTCCTTCTGGCTGATGGTCAATTTAGTCTTCTATCAAAAACTAAGACTAAGACCCACCAGATAAAACTCTTGCAGTCATAGTTACCGAAAACATTGACATTATACGGTTGCATATGATAAAAGAAGAAGAAGAGGAAGATGTACATATGATAAAAGAAGTAGTGGAAAATGAACTTGGAACATATAGATGATAAAAGAAAAAAAAAAGATGAACTTGGAACTATTCGTTGAGAGGCAGCCATATATATATACATATTCCCTCAACAAAAATCTTGATGGACCGTTAAAAGGAGCGGATCACAGCTTACCACCACAACATCTATAACCCAAAAAAAGCTTGATGGAGCGTTAAAAGGAGTGGATCACAGCTTACCACCACAACGTCTATAACCAAAAAAAGAACCTTGATGGACCGTTAAAAGGAGCGGATCACAGCTTACCACCACAATGTCTATAAGAAAAAAAAATCTTGATGGACCGTTAAGAAGAGCGGATCACAGCTTACCACCAGAACATCTCTAACAAAAAAAAAAGATTTAGATGCTTTTCAAGAAATTGTTTTCCACGTCATCTGGTTCAAACCAGTTGGGTTTTCTTAAATTTAAATTTAAATTTTGAATGTTGATGGTTGAATTTGAATTTAAGGTGTAATCTTTGATATCCGGAAATAATAAGTACTTTATTAATCTTGGCGCAGGCCCTTTCTGGTCCTCTACCTTCTGCTGTCAGCAATTAGGTGTGCATTCCTCCACTGTTTCCATTTCCAATTTGACCGTTGTTTCTGCCCTCAATTTCGATGATGCATTCAAATGATATATTTTTTAATAATATATATCTTATTTTATTTTAGTTGAAGTGGAAATGTAACGTTTTTTTTTAAATATAGAGAATTGTAAATGATATAATAATCATGAATGTTTAGTAAAATAAAATTTTATTGAAAATTCAAATAAATGATAAATAATTTGAAATTATATTTTAGTAGGAGTGTATTTAATAGGAGTGTATAGAAACCTTTCAAGTGAAAAGTGATTTTTTCTATTTTCAACTAGTAAGTCAAAAGTTATCTTCCCACAGTCAAGTCCAGATCCCCGAACTTTGAGGTTTCCAGTAAAGAAAAAATTGAGGTTGAACGTTTGGGATCTGATTTGAGTCAGTATGCTAACTTGAATAACTGACGTTACAATATTGCTGCATCAAGTTCAGTAGAAGAAATTCGATCACCCTTCTTATATTTACAGTTATAATAATGAGGCCTATGTCTTAACAATGGCTTTAAGAAGAACCATAATGTAGATATTCCTTATATTACAGGGTTTCTCTAGGATGGTCAACTCTGCTATGTGCGTCAACTATGATCAATCAGGTAAATAGTTCTAGCTTTTGGAACAACCACTTGTAGCTATATGCATGTGTTATGGATAGCCATTTTTAATGATGTAACAGCTTCTTTCATCTGGGACGCGAATGAAAGTCATGAATTTGGCAGGTCCATCTTGTAAATTTTCGACAATAGTAACTGTCTTACAACAGAAAAAGATGTAGTATATATTTACTGAAAGAGTTACAGGTATTTATTTCTAAATCTAGTTAAAAAAATGTTCTATTATCTACTTCATTTCAGAGTATATTCACATTAGAAGAGCCACTGCCTTCTAGTCATTATATTCAAAACCCAGGTTAATGAATACTGCAAAAACATCGCTGTTACCAAACTGTTGCCAGTGAGGATGGAATCTGAAACCTGTGTGTGGAAAATTCGACAAAAGACCACCAGTTGACTGGGAAAATCTCTACATTGCCCTCAGGCCACCAGTTAATTTGAAGGCTAAATTTCTGCATCGAATACCTTCTGGGTGCCCTCCTCGGGCGTCTGCTCTATCCTCGGAGTCATCATTATCGCGTTCAGTTCCTTCCGGATAAATGCATACATAGGAAAAAATTTAGAGCCGTGGATTAATGTTCTGCAACAGGAGCCTTCCTGCATGTGACTGTTGATGCGCTCCTCATAAGAAAGCACAATTGCTGTCATCTCCTCTTCAAGGCGCTGCTTCAGGTGGGATTCGAACTCTGTTATCTGCTCTACAATTTGAATATCATGGAATGCAAGAATGGCGTCAAGAAATGTTTGTTTGAGGGCAGAGACAAGTGGGAGTGAAGGGTTGCAGGGGGATTCTAAATACGCAGCCACTGGAGAAAGGCACCGAACCGTCGCGCATCCCGGAAATAAAATAGTTTTAAGTCAAAATGCCAGGAAATCCACAATTTCTAAGGAACCATTTTGTTCAAATAAATACTCAGTGCAGCATTTTGGGGGTTATGAAAATCTGATTTATGAACAGATTCTTTGGAAAAAAGATGTTAATTTCCCATTTGATTCTAAATAATTATTTTCCCCTTACCTCTCTATCCAAATAAAAGAGAACAAATCTATTGGCAAATAACTCATGCTTAAATATTTTAAGCAAAATAAGAATGTTGCAGGGCCTGGGAAAATTTCTTCCCAAATAAAAGAGAACAAATCTATTGGCACATAACTCATGCTTAAATATTTTAAGCAAAATAAGAATGTTGCAGGGCCTGGGAAAATTTCTTCAAAACATTTGCAAAGGAATACAAACCATCATGTAAAAATTTTAAATGTGTTTAGCAGAGAGGTATTTTCACAAGCCAAACTCCTATATCAAGTCCCATACATTAAAATAGTAAGTCAAAAGTTATCTTCCCACAGTCAGGTCCAGATCCCCGAACTTTGAGGTTTCCAGTAAATAAAAAATTAAGGTTGAACGTTTGGGATCTGATTTGAGTTAGTATGCTAACTTGAATAACTGACGTTACAATATTGCTGCATCAAGTTCAGTAGAAGAAATTCGATCACCCTTATTATATTTACAGTTATAATAATGAGGCGTATATCTTAACAATGGCTTTAAGAAGAACCATAATGTAGATATTCCTTATATTACAGGGTTTCTCTAGGATGGTCAACTCTGCTATGTGCGTCAACTATGATCAATCAGGTAAATAGTTCTAGCTTTTGGGACAACCACTTGTAGCTATATGCATGTGTTATGGATAGCCATTTTTAATGATGTAACAGCTTCTTTCATCTGGGACGCGAATGAAAGTCATGAATTTGGCAGGTCCATCTTGTAAATTTTCCACAATAGTAACTGTCTTACAACAGAAAAAGATGTAGTATATATTTATTGAAAGAGTTACATGCATTTATTTCTAAATCTAGTTAAAAAAATGTTCTATTATCTACTTCATTTCAGAGTATATTCACATTAGAAGAGCCACTACCTTCTAGTCATTATATTCAAAACCCAGGTTAATGAATACTGCAAAAACATCGATGTTACCAAACTGTTGCCAGTGAGGATGGAATCTGAAACCTGTGTGTGTCAAATTCGACAAAAGACCACCAGTTGACTGGGAAAATCTCTACATTGCCCTCAGGCCACCAGTTAAATTTAAATTTAAATTTAAATTTTGAATGTTGATGGTTGAATTTGAATTTAAGGTGTAATCTTATTAAAAAATATGTGTCTTAAACATGATCAACTTGATCAAAGATCATAATTTGAAGTTGTGAGTACTACGAAAAGCCAATTGATTGAAATTATTTTCCTTTATCTTGTATGGGTGATGAACCAAGAAATGTCAAAGAGAATATTAATGGTGAAGAGGTAGCTCACAAAAGGAAGAATATGGGGGAAGGAATGAATACCTTCAAATGGAAATGATCCAAGTGGATCGAACATGTCCAAGTAAAAGTGGCTTAAACACAAAGGTTCAAAAATCAAAGTGTCTGGAATCTGGAGAACTTAATGTGAAGTTGAAGATCTCGTCTTTCTGATTCCAATGATGCAAACAACACTCAATTCCAAGTCTGTATAAAGGAGCTATGAGCAGTCAAATTTCGAGGGTTGACTTGGTGATGTGGCAGACTACGGAGGACATAAATTGGAAGTTTATAGCCACTGGATTTTGGCCAGCTCCGACCCGATTACGGGCGAAATTGTGGGGTCATTAATTTGACACCTTCAGTCAAATTAACGAATTTTAAAAAAGGCCATTTTTTGTTAATTAAACAAAAAATATATAAAAAAAGGGTCGATGAGTGGCCAAACCCTATCAACCCCTCCGCATATCACAACATAACAAATTATATATTAATAAGGGGGTTGGAGTCCATGACCCCACCGCCCTCGTATCCCACAGGACCCAACATATATTACTGCAGAAATTTATAGTTTCCCACCCTGGTTTTCAGTTTTCGCCTTATTACTCCAAAATAGTTAAATGCCCTTTCCCATATCCATACATTCAACAACTGGAAAATAAATTTTGCTGAAAACACAAATTCTGGAAATTTTTCAGAATGCTGGAAAATGCAGAAATAAAAAACAGCAGTAACCAACAGCCATTGAACACATCATAACACAGTAATTTTTGGTCAAGGTGACCCTGGAAAAACCCCCTACAACTCTTGGGGAAAACTAGTTCGAAAGCTCCTTGTTTCTGGAAAAATGCTTTTTACAGTGAGAGAAATATTCAGCAAAATAAAAATCAGCAAACAGGCTTTTACTACTTATCTCTTTTTCCGTGCTTAACCACCGCCTCGGAAAATGTACAAACAGCAAAAACAGAACAACAATAAATGATGTACGTTCTCCTCGATTTGCGTGCCTAGAAATCTGCAATAAATGCAGTTGTACGGCCTCCTCAAAATCTGTGCAAGCAGCAATTAATGCTGCTATCCAAAACCTTGATTTGCGTGCCAAAACTGCTACAAAACTCTGTTGTATGGTACAGCCCCTTGCTGCCTCGATTTCTGTGCCCAATATTGCTGTACGGCTTGTTGTACGGCCTGCTGTATGGCCTTGTTGTACGGCCCTGCTGTACGGCCTTGCTGTACGGCCTCCCTGCCTAGAAAACCGTGCCAAAAATCTGCCTGCTGTTTTCTAAATCTGCTGCACTTGTCTTGCTGAAATGTCTTGCTGAAATGCTGCCTTGGAATGCGTGCCAAGCTGCTGCCTCCTTCTCCTCACTGCCCAGAAATCTCCCTTGCTCTCTTGCTCTCCTTCTCCCAATCTGCTCATGAAAGAATGAATGATCTTTTTCTTCCTTTTCCTCCTTTAACCTAACCCTAAGTGACTTTTGGGGAATCCCTAAATCCAATGGCTGAGATAGATTGAGATCTAGGGCTGAGATTAAATGCTCATTTAAATCTCACTTTCTATTTTTTAATTCACCTCACTTTAATAAAGACCCACTTAGTCATTTATTTCCAAAGTCACTTTTCCTTTCTAATTTTACATTGACTTTATTAAAGTCACTTTAAAAATTAGACTTTAGTAACTTTATCACTTAAAGTCACTTTTAAATTAGATTTGACTTTATAACTTTATAAAGTCACTTTAGTAACTTTATTACTTAAAGTCACTTTTAAATTAAATTTGACTTTATAAAAATTATAAAGTCACTTTAGGAGAAAAATTAAATTCTTTTGGACACTTTTCCCAAGGCCAAAGATCAAAGCCTTAGGGAACCACCTGTCCTCCGGTACCAAATTTCAACAATTACGACCAAAATTATATATCATGGTTGGGCCGTTATGAACCCCACCGCAAAACCAAGCCACGTGGACACATCCATTCAATTCCAGCAGAGTATGGGGGGTGGGCTGCCTAATGCGGGCCTAGCCCCCTCAACGTACCACATATTAAATGGTGCAAGATTTTTTAAAAACGTGGTGCAGTTATAAAAATGAATTCTCACTTTAAAAGGACCACCTGAACCCCTCCCTTCCATTAAGGATCTATAGCCATTCCTCCAATGGGCTCCTTGGGGAGTTTGCCCAACACTTCATTATAAAAACTTTGTATTTCATAAGTGCGCCCAGGTAGCTAGGAGCGAGCACAGAAATAGAGACAGTGGAACCATGAGCACTGTGGACGAGGGGGGTAGAATCATGATCTGAGCCCTTTCTAGAGGGGTCAGATTTTCACTTTGTGGGATTCAAGAAACTTTTATATGGATTATATACTTCTCAACACCACGAATCCAACGGTGTTGTCCATTTCTTCATCAGAGGTCTTCAATTTCTGGCACTTTCAGATCTAGTGGGCTTCTCTCTCTCTCTCTCTCTCCCTACAATTGTCCCTCTCCCCTCTCTCTCTCTCTCTCTCACTCTCCCCGCCCCCCCTCGCACTCTCTTTTCTTGTCTCTCTCCCACCCTCTCTCTCTATCTCTCTATCTCTCTCTCCCCCTTCTCTCTCTCCCACTCTCTCTCTCTCTCTCTCTCACCACCCTCTCTCTCTCTCTCTCTCTCTCCCCTTACATCCCCCTCTCTCTCCATCTCCCCCCCCCCCTCTCTCTCTCTCTCTCTCCTCCCCCCTATCTCTTGCCTCACTCGACTCTCTCTCTCCCTCTCCCTCTCCCCCCCCCTCTCTATTTATCTCTCTCTCTCCCCTCCATACCCCCTCTCTCTCTATCCCCTCTCACTCTCTCTCTCCTACCCCCTCTCTCTCACCCCCCTCTCTCTCTCTCTCTCTCACTCACCCCTCTCTCACTCTCTCTCTCTTTCTCTCCCTCTCTCTCTCACACACACACACCCACTCTCTCTCGCTCTCCCCCTCCCTCTTGCTCTCTGTCTCCCTCTCCCCCCTCTCTCTCTCTCCCTCCATCTCTCTGCCTGCCCCCTCTCTCTCTCCCCCACGGCTCTCTCTCTCTCACACACACTCCCTCTCTCCCTCTCTTGCCCCTTCCTCCCTCTCTCTCTCTCTCTCTCTCTCACACACACTCCCTCTATCCCTCTCTTGCCCCTTCCTCCCTCTCTCTCTCTCTCACACACACACACACACTCTCTCTCCCCCCCCTCCTCTTTCTCTCCCGTTCCTCTATCCCTCTCTCGGTCTTTGTCTCCTCTCTCTCTCTTTCTAACACACACACACACACACACATAATCTCTCTTTCCCTCACCCCCCCCCACCTCTCTCTCTCTTTCTAACACACACACACACATAATCTCTCTTGCCCCAACACCCCCCCTCCCCCCCCTCTCTCCCTCACCCCTCTCACTCTCTATCTGTCTCTCTCTCACACACACCCACTTTCTCTTGCTATCCCCCTCACTATATCTCTCTCTATCCCTCTCCCCCCCTCTTTATCTCTCTCTTTCCCACCCTCTCTCTCTCGTCCTCCCTTCTCTTTCTCTCCCCTCTCCATCTCACTCTCTCACCCCTCTCTTTCTCTCTCTCTCTCTCTCTCGCCCCCCCTCTCTATCTCTCTCCACCCCCCTCTCTCTCTCTCCCTCTTACCCCCTCTCCTTCTCTCTCTCTCTCTACCCCCCTCTCTCTCTCTCTCTCTCCCCCCCGCTCTCTCTCTCTCTCTCTCTCTCTCACACACACACACACACACACACTCCCTCTCTCCCTCTCTCCCTCACCCCTTCCCTCCCTCACACACACACATACAGACTCCCTCTCTCAACTCCCCGTCCCCCCACCTCCCCCCTTTCTCTCTCTCTCTGACACACACATACACACTCCCTCTCTCAACTCCACCCCCCCCCCCCTCACCTCTCTCTCTCTCTCTCACACACACACACACACACTCCCTCTCTCACCCTCCCCCACTCTCTCTCTCTCCCCCTCTCTCTGTCCCCTCCTGTCTCTCTCTCTCCCTCTCTCCCCTTTTCTCTTTTTCTTCCCCCCTTGCTCCCCCCTCCTCCACGCCACCCCCGCCCCCCTTTGCTCTCTCTCTCTAGATCTCTCTCCCCCTCCCCCCTCTCTCATTATTATCATTATCATCCCCTCATTATTATCCTTATCATTAAACAATTCTTGTATCATTTCACATGTACCATCCACATCATGTAGCAAACAAAAACATGTTATCAATTAAAAATAAAAAAATCATCATATTATCTAAAAAGACACAATCATTATATCATCAAAGAAACAATAAACATATTATTATCATATAAAATATGCAAAAGAAAAAAAAATACATACATAAATACATACACATTAGACATGCAAAAGATTTCAATATTATATAATGTTTCACTATATTTATTTCATTTAATTAGCATAAGCACACCATGATATGACATAAAAAAAAACAAAAATTACTTTCATTTAAATATATGCAAAAAATACTCTATCTTAAACATTATAACTAAGAATACAATTTTGGATTATGGACTAAGAATAGAGCATAGAAATCTAACAGCACTATGACTTGGACTGGCAGGTACAGAAGGAGGAGACCTAGTAAAAAAAGAAAAGAAAAGTAAAACATAAAAAATTAAAAACATTATATGTTAAGGCCTAACAAATACGGAAGGATGGATGAGATACATTAGAGAATTTTACTCCAATATATGGAAACGAAACCAAAGAACAAAACATGAATATAAAATAAATATGACACTGTTACTTATAGGTTAAGTGTTCAAACAAATCCAATAAGTTAAATATTTAAAAATATAAAATAAAATCATGGAAAAGTAGGTGTACATCAAGAAAGACAAACGTAAAAGACATTTTCCAATTGATGAAAATACCATATATGATTCAACGTAAGAATTTTTCTATTGAACAACAAAATACCAAATATGATTCAACGTAAGAATTTTGCCATTGAACAACAAAATACCGAATATGATTCAACGTATGAATTTTTACCATTGAACAACAAATTACATTTTTCCATTGAACAACAAAATACCAAATATAATTCAACGTATGAATTTTTACCATTGAACAACAAAATACTTGAACAACAAAATACATTTTTCGCATTGAACAACACAATACCAAATATGATTCAACGTACGAATATCAGATATCAAATATGATTTTGTTTGTTGGTGATTTTCCCATTCAACAAAAATATCAGATATCAAATATGATTTTGTTTGTTGGTGATTTTCCTATTGAAGAAAATTTGCTCAAAAGACTGTACCCCACAACGTGACTTCGTTTCGGGATCACGGCAAGAAACAGGTGACTTCCTTATTTTGAGATGAGGGCAAGAAGATCGAAAGAAAGGTAAACGAGATCAGGTCAGGGAAAGAAAATATAACATTCACATATATAAAATCGAAAGAAAAGTAAAAATTAAAAAAATTAATGAGATTGGGTAGCCAGAACAGAGAGCAATTAAAGATTAAAGATCGGAGGACATAGTAGATTAATGCAATTAGGGATCGAGCATAAAGGTTAGGCCAGGAAGATACTAAAGAGGAGACGTAGACGTAGTTCAGAGATGAACTCACGTCTAGATCCAATCACTAGTCGAGAGGTATAAAAGCATGACAGGACAGGTGAGGGGAAATCACGTGAAAACACAGTGAGGGGAAGGTCAATTGCAGGAATGACATATTGATATGGTGAGTCATGGGCTTTGACGAGGAAGGAAAAGAATATTGAAAATTTAATTCTATTTTAAACATAAGAATATAAAATAAATATAAGAAACACATACCTGCAACAAATACTCTCTGGTTCCCTCCTCCTCTCTTCCTCTCAATTGATGACACAACGTCTTTCATTCGTTCATGCATCCATCCCTTCTGGCTGATGGTCAATTTAGTCTTTTATCAAAAACTAAGACACACCAGATATTACAGGCATGTTTTCCTTCAACTCTGCTCTCAAGAAGAAGAAGAAGTTACCGAAAACATTGACATTATACGGTTACATATGATAAAAGAAGAAGAAGAGGAAAACGTACATATGATAGAAGAAGAAGAGGAAGATGTACTTGGAACATATAGATGACAAAAGAAAAAAAAAATGAACCATTAAAAGGAGCGGAGAGGCAGCCATATATATATATAGATTCCCTCAACAAAAATCTTGATGGACCATTAAAAGGAGCGGATCACAGCTTACCACCACAACGTCTATAACCAAAAAAAGAACCTTGATGGAAAAGCTTGATGGACCGTTAAGAAGAGCGGATCACAGCTTACCACCAGAACGTCTCTAACCAAAAAAAAAAAAGCTTGAGATGCTTTTCAAGAAATTGTTTTCCACGTCATCTGGTTCAAACCGGTTGGGTTTTCTTAAATTTAAATTTAAATTTTGAATGTTCATGGTTGAATTTGAATTTAAGGTGTAATCTTTGATATCCTGTAATAATAAGTACTTTATTAATCTTGGCACAGGCCCTTTCTGGTCCTCTACCTTCTGCTGTCAGCAATTAGGTGTGCGTTCCTCCACTGTTTCCATTTCCAATTTGACCGTTGTTTCTGCCCTCAATTTCGGTGATGCATTCAAATGATATATTTTTTAATAATATATATCTTATTTTATTTTAGTTGAAGTGGAAATGTAACGTTTTTTTTTAAATGTAGAGAATTGTAAATGATATAATAATCATGAATGTTTATTGAAATAAAATTTGATTGAAAATTCAAATAAATGATAAATAATTTGAAATTACATTTTAATAGGAGTGTATAGAAACCTTTCAAGTGAAAAGTGATTTTTTCTATTTTCAACTTATTCAAAATCACATAAATCATTTCTTTTGTCTCTCTAAAATAATTTAACTTCATAATTTTAATTGTTATGGTACTTTATTTTAAATCTTTAAATTAATATTATATTTATATATTTTTATAATATTATATTTATATATTTTTATAATATTATATTTATATATTTTTATATTGAGTGACTTGAGGTTCGCCATGCCATAACTAGACCCATTCCACTCTTCGACTCCATAGTCTTCCATATTGCTCCACTTCACAACCGTGCTTTTACAAAATAAAAAAACATGACCATGATTACAAACATATTTCGAAACAGTAAACTTGCTAAAGCTATTACCAATGACCCATCATAGGCATTTAAGTTATTTTATGCAAGTGAAATTCAATCTCGGATATAATAAAATTTTGGTATTTAAACATATATCATATACTAACAATGTCATTCCAAACATCTCTGAAATCCACCTCAACATTACATAAAATCATCGGTAAACCTCACATGGAATTTATCAGAACAACACGAACTAAATGCATATTTCCACCACATTTAGAATAAAAACCCTAGAATCGATATCTCTTAAATGCAGTAGTCATTTAAGAAGATAAAATTCATCTTTGGTCCTAGAAGGACAATTTATATATGGCTATTGGTTCTCCAATGCAAAAACAACAATTGAAAAAAACTTTGAAACTTCTCTGATGCAACAATGACAGTCAAAACAAACTTTTGAAACTCTGATGTTGAAGCTCCCACCAAATTACAAAATGCTTGGATGGAAATATAAAATGAAAGAAGAAAATTTGTAATCACTAAAATCACAAGGAGGAAAACACAAAGGCCTCTATTGCATCTTAATTGCGCCGAGAGGCGCATTCTACAGCCCAGTATGACCCTGATGTGTAAGTATGTCGGAAGCCAAAAAAAATGTTGGCTTGAACAATAACTTACATAAACATATAAATGAACAATTAAAAATTTATTAAAAATAAATTTAAAGGATATAAACTTAAAATATGAAAAGGTTTACTAACACTCAACAAAGAGATATGGTAAATAAATAAAATATGGTAAATAAGTAAAAATATAAATAAACCGTAGGTATGGTAAATAAGTAAAACCTCTTTTTATATTACTCAGTAGGTATGGTAAATAAATAAAAATATAAATAAACTAGAGGTATGGTAAATAAATAAAACAGACTTTTATATTTACTCAATAAACCACTTTATATTTAGAAAAACTCAAAAAGAGGTTTTATTTAGGTGAAGCCTATGGGACAAATTATTATTAATACCATGGGCCAAATACCATGGAGCAAATTATTAATAATACCATAGGAAAATACCATGGGCCAAATAATATATTTATAAAAGAGGTATGGTAGATAAATAAATATAAAACATGTATAAAGAGGTAAGGTAAATAAATTAAAATATATCGAATATGATTAGAAATCAAGATCTAATTATATATAAAATATAAGGGTCAAATACCATGGACCAAATTATTATTAATACCATGAAAAAAAAACATTATTAACCCTAACATTAATATTAAAATATTAACATTATTAAATTTAATATGTTTAGATTAATACAATATTAAATTTATTATATTGTAATATATATTAATATATCATGATATATGATAGAGGTGGAGAAATAGGGGGAGTGACAAGGGAGATATGGAGATAAATTGAAGGGGAACGGAGAAGAGGAATGAAGAGAGAGAGAGAGGGAGAAGAGTGATACAGTTAGAGAAGGGTAAGAGAGGGAGAGGGAGACATAAAGATAGAGGTGGGAGAGAGATAAGGAGAGAGGGAGGAATAAGGAGAGAGGATTGGAGGGTAGAGAGTGAGAGAGAGAGAAATAAGGGGGAAGGGAGATGGAGGTAGGAGAGAAAGGGAGAGAGAGAAAGGATGAGAGGAGGAGGAGAGAAGGAGGGATAGAGAGATGGAGCTGGAGGCCGAGCGAGGAAAGGAAGAAGAAATACATAGAGAGGGAGTGACAAGGGAGAGATGGAAAGAGAGTGTGTATGCTTATGGGTAGGATAAAGATACATAGGAGTGATGGAGACAAGGGGGGAGAGAAGGATAAAGGGAAAGAAATAGTAATATAGTTGGAGAGTCAGATAGAGTGATGGGGGAAGAGAGAGGATTGGAGGACACAGAGAGAGAGAGAGAGAGAGAGAGAGAGATGGGGGAAGAGAAAGGCAGGTAGGAGATAAAGGGAGACAGAGGAAGGAAAAGAGAGGGGACATGAAAGAGAGGAGGAGAGAGGGGAGGAGAGAAGGAGGGATAGAAATATGGATTTGGAGGGGGAGAAAGGGAGGTAGCAGAGAAAGGGAGAGAGAGGAAGGAAAGGAGAGGGTACTTGAAAAAGAGGAGGAGAGAGGGAGGGATAGAAATATGGATTTAGAGGGGGGGAGAGGGAGGGATTGAGAGATGGAGCTGGATGAGGAGAGAGGGAGGGAAGAGAAATACATAGAGAGCAAGTAGTGGAGAGAGAGGGGGAGTGACAAGGAAGAGGGAGTGTGTATGTTTTTGGGTACATTGATTTTAGTGTAGATGTTGTTTTCTATTATTATTTGATTTCTTGCATTAGTTGCATTGATTTTAGTGTATATGTTGATTTCTAATTTGATGTAATTGGATGTATGATGGTACATTAATTTTAAAGTCATTGGATTAATAGTGTGTGTGCAATGATTCCAATGTAAGAACAAAAAATTATTGACAATGTACATCGATTTTTGTGTTAAAGTAATTCAACCTATTAATATTGGAGAGAAAGAGAGACAACGTATGATTTTTACTAGAACAATGTGACCTAAATATTTAAATGGTTTACGATTCCAACTGTCCTTTTCAAATAATCAATATGAAAATATGAGAAAACTAACATGGGTGAAAATAAGAATAGTAGAAGAAAATAGTTTGAAATCGATCACAATGAAGACTATTTGTAATTGAGTACATTCTTATTATTCATAGTTTCTATCATTCAATATTATTACATTGTCACTTTGCATTCAAAATTTTATTTCATCATTAAATTTATTTTACAATATTTATCATCTCATCAAACTAACTAATCAAATTTAAAATTAAAATGACTCCATAAATCTCAGACATATTTAACATATTTAAAATGGTTATGTTAATATTAGATGTATTTACATATTATTGATAAAATTAGGCATATGTTCCTCATATTATCGATAGATTTTCCTTGGTTTCACATGACTTAAACCAGCCTAGATCCATCTTAACTCAGGATTTTAAAATGGTTATGTTAATATTAGATGTATTTACATATTATTGATAAAATTAACCATATGTTCCTCATATTATCGATAGATTTTCCTTGGTTTCACATGACTGAAACCAGCCTAGATCCATCTTAACTCCGGATCTATCAAGCACCGCGAGGGATCAAATCTCTCGACGTGAAAACCTTTCCTCAAGTTTTACACTCAAAAAAGAAGTTTTCACCTCGAGAGATTTGATCCCTCTCGGCGCTTGATAGATCCAGAGTTAAGATGGATCTAGGCTGGTTTTATGGAAAATGAAATGGGTCATCATAAGAAAAATGCAACACATCATATTACTTGAACGCAATATTTTTTTTCTTTAGACATCTAAATATTTTTTTCTATGTTGCTAGAAAAAAATTAGGCCAACTTTTTTATAATTTAGATAAGATTAATAGCGTTAAATGAGTTTGACATGTAAAAAATTACCTCGTAATTAAAATTGTGATTAAAAGAGTCCCTAAATTAGCATCCAACTAAACAAAATATCATATCTATGTATTTTTTTTGTAATCAAATTATATTTGTATTATCAATATGGTGACAAACACTATGGAACATCCTTTATTGTTGGTCATATTTGTAGAGAAAGGATCATCATATGTTTATTGTTATATATGTACATTACAATTTCTTCCTATGCTATAGTTATTTCATTTTTTTTAGGACCAGTAAATGTTATTTCTTGGAGTTTAAGTAACTAGGTAAAATTTCCTAAACTCATGAGTTTTTCTAAATTAATAAAGGGACGAGTAGGTGTTTATTGTTTAATTGTCCAATTTGATGGAGATTCCAATTTTGTACTATGATGATTTATGGGAGCTTTCACTATCAAAATATAAATAACAAATTGATTTGTTTTTACAAAACATTATAAATTGTTTAATGAGGTAGTGATTAGTTTTTCTACACCTATATTTCTAGTTTATCTATTAGGCATTAGACATTTTTTATATTTCTATATTTGCAAACTTCCTTTTTCAAATTTTATGATAATAATAATAATAATAATCTACTTTTTTTGGGGTTCTTGTCAAGACAAACACCGATTTTTTTTGTATGGCAACCCTTGCTTGTAAAATTTTATGATACCCATGAGGTGTAGACCAATTGGTTTGAGTGGAGTTTAGTCCCAAATTTCTCTCATGCTCAAACCTCGTGGGAAGCGGTTGTGGATGGAATCCACTTATGGGGGAATTAAACTATCCCAAAGAGCATCCATGATCAACGGATCTTCACACAATCCTTGGAAAGAACCATGAATCTTATCTTATTGTTATGTTCATTTTAGAGTCTTGCCTATGTGCATTCTAGATTCCTTAATAGGTGTATTTCAATATTCTTTATTCAATCTTATAAGGTGGTTTCCATTCTTGATGATGAAATGAAAGAGAAAAAAAGGAGCTAGTGGGAGTTGCACTCCCACCCCATGATGGGAGGCACCCACAAAATGAATGCAAGCGTTGGAGCCATGAATGCCACAACTCAATATGAAGATAGTTTCCATGAACCATTAATACTTGTAAATTGTGATAGAACATAGATAGGGCACCTAATCTTTGAAAAAATAAAGGGCCATGCCCATGGAAATAATTTAGTGTTTATGAGTTTTAAAAAGTATATATAAATAATAAATGTAAAATGAAATATATTGAGAGTAGAGAAATTTGAAGAGGACAGGAGAGCATTTATCTTCAAACATATATATTTTACCTTTTGTGTTTCCATAAAAGCTACCATAAAAAGAGGTTAAATCATTCTGAATTTATCTTTAAACATATATATTTTACCTTTGTGTTTCCATAAAAGCCACCATAAAAGAGGTTAAATCATTCCTCTCAAACCCGAAAAAAGCAAAATAGAGAAATAAAAACAATGAATTAATTAATAAAAATGCAAAAAAAGAATAAACAAAATCAAAGGTGAAAGTGAAAAATATTTATATAGGAATAGTAGAAATGCACTAAGCTTATGCATTGGTTTACTTAGGTTCATTTTCTAGAATCCTCAAAGTATCCCCAACAATCTATGGATTCACATAGTCTCGTTTTGAAATTTCTTGTGGCTTTTGTTGATGATGGCTTCTAATTTCCTTCCAAATAAACCCTAGTATTCGAAAATATCATTTTAATTTTGGATTATCAAAAATTTTGAGATCAAAAATCATGGTAATGTTGTAAAGATACACAATGATTAAGTTGGAATATTTTCATAGGGGCTAGATATAGAATTTTGATGGAATAAGATCATAATCAAAATGATGAAATTAGCCATGGGGACCAAATAAAGAAAATATGTGTCTTAAACATGATCAACTTGATCAAAGATCATAATTTGAAGTTGTGAGTACTACGAAAAGCCAATTGATTGAAATTATTTTCCTTTATCTTGTATGGGTGATGAACCAAGAAATGTCAAAGAGAATATTAATGGTGAAGAGGTAGCTCACAAAAGGAAGAATATGGGGGGAAGGAATGAATACCTTCAAATGGAAATGATCCAAGTGGATCGAACATGTCCTAGTACAAGTGGCTTAAACACAAAGGTTCAAAAAATCAAAGTGTCTCGGAATGTGGAAAACTTAATGTGAAGTTGAAGATCTCGTCTTTTCTGATTCCAATGATGCAAACAACACTCAATTCCAAGTCTCATATAAAGGAGCTATGAGCAGTCAAATTTCGAGGGTTGACTTGGTGATGTGGGAGACTAAGGAGGACATAAATTGTAAGTTTATAGCCACCGGATTTTGGCCAGCTCCGACCGGATTACGGGTGAAATTGTGGGGTCATTAATTTGACACCTTCACCAAATTAACGAATTTTCAAAAAGGCCATTTTTTTTTGTTAATTAAACAAAAAATATATAAAAAAAGGGTCGACGAGTGGCCAAACCCTATCAACCCCTCCGCATATCACAACATAAAAAATTATATATTAATAAGGGGGTTGGAGTCCATGACCCCACCGCCCTCGTATCCCACAGGACCCAACATATATTACGACCAAAGTTATATATCATGGTTGGGCCGTTATGAACCCCACCGCAAAACCAACCCACGTGGACACATCCATTGAATTCTGGCAGAGTATGGGGGGTGGGCTGCCCAATGCGGGCCTAGCCCCCTCAACGTACCACATATTAAATGGTGCAAGATTTTTTAAAAACGTGGTGCAGTTATAAAAATGAATTTTGACTTTAAAAGGACCACCTGAACCCCTCCCTTCCATTAAGGATCTATAACCATTCATCCAATGGGCTCCTTGGGGAGTCTGCCCAACACTTCATTATAAAAACTTTGTATTTCATAAGTGCGCCCAGGTAGCCAGGAGCGAGCACAGAAATAGAGACAGTGGAACCATGAGCACTGTGGACGAGGGGGGTAGAATCATGATCTGAGGCCTTTCTAGAGGGGTCAGATTTTCATTTTTTGGGATTCAAGAAACTTTTATATGGATTATACACTTCTCAACACCACGAATCCAACGGTGTTGTCCATTTCTTCATCAGAGGTCTTCAATTTCCAGCACTTTCAGATCTAGTGGGCTTCTCTCTCTCTCTCTCTCTCCCTACAACTGTCTCTCTCCCCCCTCTCTCTCTCTCTCTCACTCTCTCCCCCCACCTCGCACTCTCTTTTCCTTTCTCTCTCCCACCCTCTCTCTCTCGCTCTCTCTCTCTCTCTCTCACCACCCCCTCTCTCTCTCTCTCTCTCTCTCCCATTACATCCCCCTCTCTCTCCATATCCCCGTCCATCCGCCCCCCCTCCTCTCTCTCTCTCTCTCTCTCTCTCTCTCTCTCTCTCTCTCCTCCCCCTTATCTCTTGCCTCACTCGACTCTCTCTCTCTCCCTCTCCCTCTCCCCCCACCTCTCTCTCTTTATCTCTTTCTCTCCCCTCCATACCCCCTCTCTCTCTATCCCCTCTCACTCTCTCTCTCCTACACCCTCTATCGCATCCCCCTCTCTCTCTCTCTCTCCCTCACCCCTCTATCACTCTCTCTCTCTTTCTCTCCCTCTCTCTCTCACACACACAACCCCGCTCTCTCTCGCTCTCCCCCTCCCTCTCGCTCTCTGTCTCCCTCTCCCCCCTCTCTCTCTCCCTCCATCTCTCTGCCTGCCCCCTCTCTCTCTCCCCCTCGGCTCTCTCTCTCTCACACACACTCCCTCTCTCCCTCTCTTGCCCCTTCCTCCCTCTCTCTCTCTCACACACACACACACACTCCCTCTCTCCCTCTCTTGCCCCTTCCTCCCTCTCTCTCTCTCTCACACACACACACACACACTCTCTCCCCCCCCTTCTCTTTCTCTCCCGTTCCTCTGTCCCTCTCTCTGTCTTTTTCTCCTCTCTCTCTCTTTCTGACACACACACACACACATAATCTCTCTTGCCCTGCCCTCTCTCTCTCTCTCTCTCTCTCCATCCCCCCCTCTCTCTATCCCCCCCCCTCTCTCTTTCTCTCCATCCCCCCTCTCACTATCCCCCCCCCCCTCTCTCCCTCACCCCTCTCACTCTCTATCTCTCTCTCACACACACACACCCACTTTCTCTTGCTATCCCCCTCACTATATCTCTCTCTATCCCTCTCCCCCCCTTTATCTCTCTCTTTCCCACCCTCTCTCTCTCGTCCCCCCTTCTCTTTCTCTCCTCTCTCTCTCTCTCTCTCTCTCTCTCTCTCTCTCTCTCTCCCCCCCCTCTTTATCTCTCTCCCCCCCCCTCTCTCTCTCTCCCTCTTACCCGCTCTCCCTCTCTCTCTCTCTCTACCCCTCTCTCTCTCTCTCTCTCCCCCCTGCGCTCTCTCTCTCTCTCTCTCAAACACACACACACACTCCCTCTCTCCCTCACCCATTCCCTCCCTCACACACACACATACAGACTCCCTCTCTCAACTCCCCGTCCCCCCTCCCCCCTCTCTCTCTCTCTCTCTCTGACACACACATACACACTCCCTCTCTCAACGCCCGCCCCCCTCACCTCTCTCTCTCTCTCACAAACACACACACACACTCCCTCTCTCACCCTCCCCCACTCTCTTCTCTCTCTCTCTTTCTCTCACACACACACTCTCTCCCCCTCTCTCTGTCCCCTTCTGTCTCTCTCTCTCCCTCTCTCCCCTTTGCTCTTTTTCTCCCCCCCTTACTCCCCCCTTGTCCGCGCCACCCCCCCGCCTCCCCCCCGCACCCCCTTCGCTCTCTATCTCTAGATCTCTCTCCCCCTCCCCCCTCTCTCATTATTATCATTATCATCCCCTAATTATTATCCTTATCATTAAACAATTCTTGTATATTTTCACATGTACAATCCACATCATGTAGCAAACAAAAACATGTTATCAATTAAAAATAAAAAAATCATCATATTATCTAAAAAGACACAATCATTATATCATCAAAGAAACAATAAACATATTATTATCATATAAAATATGCAAAAGAAAAAAAAAATACATACATAAATACATACACATTAGACATGCAAAAGATTTCAACATTATATAATGTTTCACTATATTTATTTCATTTAATTAGCATAAGCACACCATGATATGACATAAAAAAAACAAAAATTACTTTCATTTAAATGTATGCAAAAAATACTCCATCTTAAACATTATAACTAAGAATACAATTTTGGATTATGGACTAAGAATAGAGCATAGAAATCTAACAACACAAGAGACCTAGTAAAAATAAAAATAAAAATAAAAAAAAGTAAAACATAGAAATTTAAAAACATTATATGTTAAGTCCAAACAAATACGGAAGGATGGATGAGATACATTTGAGAATTTTACTCCAATATATGGAAACAAATCCAAAGAACAAAACATGAATATAAAATAAATATAACATTGTTACTTATAAGTTAAGTGTTCGAACAAATCCAATAAGTTAAATATTTAAAAATATAAAATAAAATCATGGAAAAGTAGGTGTACATCAAGAAAGACAAATGTAAAAGACATTTTCCAATTGATGAAAATACCATATATGATTCAACGTAAGAATTTTTCTGTTGAACAACAAAATACCAAATATGATTCAACGTACGAACTTTTCCATTGAACAACAAAATACCGAATATGATTGAACGTATGAATTTTTACCATTGAACAACAAATTACATTTTTCCATTGAACAACAAAATACCAAATATAATTCAACGTATGAATTTTTACCATTGAACAACAAAATACATTTTTCGCATTGAACAACACAATACCAAATATGATTCAACGTACGAATATCATATATCAAATATGATTTTGTTTGTTGGTGATTTTCCCATTCAAGGAAAATATCAGATATCAAATATGATTTTGTTTGTTGCTGATTTTCCTATTGAAGAAAATTTGCTCAAAAGACTGTACCCCAAAGGTAAACGAGATCAGGTCAGGGAAAGAAAATATAACATTCACATATATAAAATCGAAAGAAAAGTAAAAATTAAAAAGAAAAGTAAAAATTAAAAAAATTAATGAGATTGGGTAGCCAGAACAGAGAGCAATTAAAGATTAAAGATCGAAGGACATAGTAGATTAATGCAATTAGGGATCGAGCATAAAGGTTAGGCCCGGAAGATACTAAAGGAGGAGACGTAGACGTAGTTCAGAGATGAACTCACGTCTAGATCCAATCACTAGTCGAGAGGTATTAAAGCATGACAGGACAAGTGAGGGGAAATCACGTGAAAACACAGTGAGGGGAAGGTCAATTGCAGGAATGACATATTGATATGGTGAGTCATGGGCTTTGACGAGGAAGGAAAAGAATATTGAAAATTTAATTCTATTTTAAACTGAAGAATATAAAATAAATATAAGAAACACATACCTGCAATAAATAGTCTCTGGTTCCCTCCTCCTCTCAATTGATGACACAACGTCTTTCATTCGTTCATACATCCATCCCTTCTGGCTGATGGTCAATTTAGTCTTCTATCAAAAACTAAGACTAAGACCCACCAGATAAAACACTTGCAGTCACAGTTACCGAAAACATTGACATTATACGGTTACATATGATAAAAGAAGAAGAAGAGGAAGATGTACATATGATAGAAGAAGAAGGGAAAGATGTACATATGATAAAAGAAGAAGTGGAAAATGAACTTGGAACATATAACTATTCGTTGAGAGGCAGCCATATATATATATACAGATTCCCTCAACAAAAATCTTGATGGACCGTTAAAAGGAGCGGATCACAGCTTACCACTAACGGATCACAGCTTACCACCACAACGTCTATAACCAAAAAAAAACCTTGATGGACCGTTAAAAGGAGCGGATCACAGCTTACCACCACAACGTCTATAAGAAAAAAAGAAGCTTGATGGACCGTTAAGAAGAGCGGATCACAGCTTACCACCAGAACGTCTCTAACCAAAGAAAAAGCTTGAGATGCTTTTCAAGAAATTGTTTTCCACGTCATCTGGTTCAAACCAGTTGGGTTTTCTTAAATTTAAATTTAAATTTTGAATGTTGATGGTTGAATTTGAATTTAAGGTGTAATCTTTGATATCCTGTAATAATAAGTACTTTATTAATCTTGGCGCAGGCCCTTTCTGGTCCTCTACCTTCTGCTGTCAGCAATTAGGTGTGCGTTCCTCCACTGTTTCCATTTCCAATTTGACCGTTGTTTCTGCCCTCAATTCCGATGATGCATTCAAATGATATATTTTTTAATAATATATATCTTATTTTATTTTAGTTGAAGTGGAAATGTAACGTTTTTTTTTTAAATATAGAGAATTGTATATGATATAATAATCATGAATGTTTATTAAAATAAAATTGGATTGAAAATTCAAATAAATGATAAATAATTTGAAATTACATTTTAATAGGAGTGTATTTAATAGGAGTGTATAGAAACGTTTCCAGTGAAAAGTGATTTTTTCTATTTTCAGCTTATTCAAAATAACATAAATCATTTCATTTGTCTTTCTAAAATAATTTAACTTCATAATTTTAATTGTTATGGTACTTTATTTTAAAACTTTAAATTAATATTATATTTATATATTTTTATAATAAGAATTATATTTTTTAAAATTTTTTTGTACAACTTACTCTACAACTCAAGGCTCATTCTACAACCCACCCATATATATTTTTATAATAACAATTAATTTCTTTTTTAAATTTTTTGTACAACTTACTCTACAACCCTCAAGGCTCATCCTACAACCCACCCAAAGTATGACATTTGTATGTTCTAAATAGAAAAATTAATGTGCACTATAATTAAAAAAAATGAATATACTCTAAAGTAATTAAAAGTAAAAAAAATTGTGTGAATGAGATGTTTAAATCTTATATTTTTTCAAAAATATTTCAACAAAAAGATTTAAATAAACTATTTGAATATTTATGTTAACTAATTTATGTCCATATCAACTTTCATATATTTATATATATAGAAAAAAAAAGTTCTTATGAGTAAATTTTTTATTTGGTCCTATATATACTCTATTTAGTATTAAAAAAATACAACTTAAACAATGAAAAAATAACACATTGTATTTTCCACTCTAAAAAAGTTTCATTGTATTTTGCACCTAAAGAAATTTGTGTTGGAAGTGATGCTTTCATGTCATATGCAGGTGAAAGAAATTTGTGTTGGAAGTAATGCTTCCATGTCATATGTAAGTGTCATTGTGAGTCACAAGGTGTCAATCTATAAGTTGTTGATTCCTATGTCATGAATTGGAATTTTGTATTGTGTAGTGATGCTTTTCATGTCATATGTAGGTGAAGAAATTTGTGTTGGAAGTAATGCTTCCATGTCATATGTAAGTGTCATTGCGAGTCCTAAGTCGTCAATCTATAAGTTGTTGATTCCTATGTTATGAATTGGAATTGTGTATTGTGTCATGTCCGAGCCATCATTTGTGGAATTCAATTTTCTATGTACTATATATTGTAACTATTGTAATTAATAAAACAATACTGTGTGCTTGTTGTGTGCAACCACTTGTCTCTATGTCTCTTCATATTTTTATAAATTTCATCTCCCTTGGCTCATGTTAGATCTATACTTAAGATGGATCTATGCTAGTTAGGTAGAAGAACCTAAAGAAGCATTTACGCAAAAAATCCAAATTCTACACCTCCAATCAATTTAGTCATTCCAAGAACTATTGATATTTCCACATTCTCTTCATGGTTTTGGTGAACTTATGGTTTTTCTACTTCACTTGAAATTTGAAATATATGAATTTGGTAGCACAATATTTTGCATAATCAAATCTCCATTACTAAACATTTTGGTATATATTTAGTTAGTAAGTAGATATTTGAAATAATTAAAAAAATAGTTAAAACATTTTAAGCTTATTTATATATATAGAAAAACATATCAGATATCAATTTAATGTTTACATATAATAGGATCAAAATAGGTCGATACTTTTCTACAAAATTTTAAACTCATTATAATTTTGCTATAAAATTTTTAATTTTTTTTTCATAGGTTAATCAAAGTTTGATTTATACTAAATATAATATTAATTTAAATTTATTTTAAAAATAAATATAGATATTTAATTTTTTTTTAATATATTCATATTTAAATAATATATAAATTTTAATTCTATATTTTTTCTTCTAATTTTATTATAAATTTAAAATTAAAATAAATTAAATGTTAAAAATATGTTTTATATATTAAGCTCTTCTCAAAAAAAAATTCTTTGTATACTAGGTGAAACATTCTTTTAAGCTAACCACATAATTTTTAATGAAAATTTAAATATTTCTTGTTTGTAAAAGTATTGTGATTTGTGGAATTAACCTAGGATTTAAGAAAGTATGACTGATTTAGGTGTTCCCTTCCCCTCGTTTCAAGGGTATGCTAGTATTACAAGGTTACGAGAGAAGCATTTCTTTATTTCTATCTTAACACATTCAATATAATTGATAGTCTTCATTACCAATAGAATTACTCTTTTTAAGTTTTATTTTGTTTTAATTGAAAATCACAAGTTTTTCAATATGATGTTATATTTTACTCATTTTTAAATTAGTTATTTTACCTATTTTTAATACTAATTTAATGTGTAGTATAATTAATAGACAAAAATGAAATTTTCACATTGTTTTTGGTTAATTTTAACTAAGATTTGGTAAATATATTTAAAAGCTTGACTTTAAGTTGTTTAATACATCAAATTCTAGTGTCCTTGGGTTTGAATCTATTTATACATTCAAAAATATATTTTAAACAAAAAAATAATCATAATCTTGTTCGAAACTGAATCCCCAAATTCTAGTTAAAAATGTCATTTCATCTATAAGTTAAACACTACCCAAATTTAATATGATTTTCCACTAAAGGTAAAGATAAGGCCAAACTTAATTTATAAATTTGCATTGGAAATATAGTCCTTTTAATTGTTATATTGCTAATTTATATATTTATAAATTTTTTTTTGTTTAAATAGTTTGTGTGGTTTTAAAGAAGTTTCTACTTTTTTCTTCTAATTTTTGATATATTTTGTCCATGTTTATTTGGTTTTTTTGATACAACATCTAATGGCTAACATTTTATCAAAAAAAATGATCCTAGAGGTTGAGAAAATTCATAGTTAAAAGAATGTATTCCTTAGAAGAAACCAATTTGCAAAATTGCATCTTTGTATTTTACAAAAAACTATAATTTTTTTTCTAGTGCATTATTCCATTTAGAATATGATTCCTATAGATCATGTCCTTACATACAAATACATTTTCATGCTACACATTTCCATTATCGTTTAGGGAATAAACTTCTCTCCTTTATGAGCTCACTCTACATTTTATTCCTCCCTTAGTGGAAATTACTTAAAAAACTATTATTTTCGACAACTCTAATTTATAGGGAATCTCCTCAATACTTTCAATGTAATTTACAACCCCAAATTATTTCATATTTAGTAGGGTATCCCCTTATAATTTTTTGACATAACATCTATAACTCATTTCATTTTTTAATTAATCATATTTGATATAATGAAATAGGAAACAATGCAATTTAACTAGCTTAAGGAAACATAATTTCCATATATGACTACATAATTGGCATATGTGACCATAGTCATTTGTAGACATGATTTAAACAATAAGAACAAATTCTCAATTCTATTTTTTTTGCATCTCTAGTTACAAAATATATAGAAATATCTTAGATCGCATTGTTAGGCACTAGACACTAAATATAAAAGCACACAAATTAATAAGAAGAGTTTAGTTTATCATAAAATACACTTCTACATGATTCCTTGTTAATGTTTATCCCAAGAATAATGTTATTGTATATCAAAACCACTTTTTGGTTGTTTTTTTCATTTCATGATCACAATCACTTGCAACATGATAAGAATAAGAAGACAAAATGTTGAAATCCCAAATTTTGGGATTTCATAAACATACTTACTAACTATTCATTATTGATCATTGTGTTAGATAATTTACTTTTGGATTTCATAAGCATACTTAATAAATATTCTTTCTTTATTAGTGTGTTAGATATTTGCTATTATTTCTAGCTCTCCTATTTGGGTTCCACTGTCATGTGCATTAAGGAAAACTTGACTCTGAATCACCTAGTTGTTGCTTATGGTGATAAAATTGAGTTTTCATGTATTTAATTAAGGACTCTAAATCATCTAGTTGTTGTTTATGATGATAAAATCAATTCATCTATGTTTGAGGCTATTATCATGGAACTTCCACCACTTGTCAAGTGTGTGTCCATTCAAAATTCAAATTTCAATGCTTGTTTTTAGGGAGGACATAATGTAGTGGAAACACTATTTTGATACCTACTTGGGTTCTAGTGATTTGTTAATGGGGTTGATATACATATTAGCATATATATATTTTAGTGCAATACTTTTTAATCATTGAGAGGGATTAAAATGAAATAAAATCATAACTGATCAGTTGCATAGAAGATCTAGGTTAAAATAGATCTATATTGATTTATTCTTTTATTAGAGATTTCTAGTATTAGTATGGCGAGTTATTATTTTAATTTTATTTTACATTTGTGTGAATTTTGTATTTTTTTCCATTTCTTTAATTAACATCAAGACTACTCCCATAGCATGCCCACATGCATATGTCTCCACTTCGAAGGGATATTGTAAGTTTAGTTATGCTAGAACCAATGCTTGATTGATATTCTTCTTTAACACTACAAAAGATCTTCGTTGACCCTTTCCCCCATTGGAAAAATCTTGCCACTTGACATTGTGGTGTGGAGTGGTGTTGCTACCACTAAAAAAAAATTCTATTAATTTCTTTAAGTACTATGCCGCCTCAAAAAAAAATCCTAACCTCAAAAATATTTAGTAAGCCTTACTGCACTAATTCTTGATGACCTCCATCTTGGAAGGATCTATCTTCGACTCTCCTCCACCTATCACATATCCCAAAATAAACCAAAGGATATTGTGAAAAATCATACTTCTTGAGGTGTTCCAACAATTAGTGCTTCTTTAAAGTCTCTAGCACCTACATCAAATGTGATATGTGCTCCTATTAAGTAGCAATGTATACTAGTAAATCATCAAAATAAAAAAATAAAAATTGAACATATAAAATTGCACAATATATCATTCATTAACTTCATGAATGTAGTTGGTTCATCACATAGGCTAAATATTATAACTATCCACTCATACGAACCTTGTCTAGTTTTGAAGGTGGTCTTGTAGGTATCCCGTTCTTTGACTCAAACCTGGTGATACCCTGATTTTAAGTCTAGATTTCTTAAGTATTTATCTTGTTGGAAAATATATCATCTATCCTAGGTAAGGGGTACCCATTATTCAACATAATTTTGTTTAAAACCATGAAACCTATTGGTGTTAATATGTCAATGATCAAACATGCTATTTCGGGCTTAAGTTGCTAGTAGTCATCGGTCAAAATTTTTTGGTCTTTTCAAACAAGTTTTCAAAATAAATTTTGGTCACTGAAGGAGTCTAGGCTAGAAATGTTGCTCCCTTCATCTCATCCATGAACATCAATCACTTTAAAGGTCATCCCCATTCATTTTCATTTAAAATTATTAGGTCATTCACTCCATCTCATCTAGGTCTCGTTGTCTAGGTGTCATTGTTTTTCCTTTGAAAAGTCCAATTTGTCATCGAACAATGCAAATAATCCTTCATTTTCACCATATAAGTCTAGAGTCATCATACTTAGCTGAATAAAGTAAGGAAAGTTGTCTTATTTCAAAATTTGTTTCAAAGTCAAAAAGATTTCAAAAGGAAAAATTGTCTTATTGTTTTCACTACATGACAAAAAAGGTAATTTCAAAGCTTATAAAGGACAAAAAGAGGCTCATCCAAACTCATTATTCTATTTTCATGTGTCGTAGAGCTCCTCTTTTACCTCCATTGGACTCCATAGTGGTCAACGGTTTGAAACAAAGGCAACAAACTACTCCATATCATAGTTGCTACACTTTAACTCGACCTTTGATATGCTTTTGGAGCATGTTGTTATGTTTTTTGCAATAGTTTTTTATGCTTCTGGATTACGTTGTTACATTTTTGGAACAATTTTTATGCTTATGGAGAATGTTGTTCTGCTTCTGTAGCACGTTGTTACGCTTCTGGAACACATTGTTACGCTTTTGTCGGGGGGTGTGTTACACATCTAGAAAGTGTTGAATTATGGTATTTTGGCTCTCAAACTACTCAAACAAGTTCAAGGCTCATTGGAATCAGTTTTTCTAAGCTCTTAAAACAAGTAAGTAAGCTACTCATACCCTCCCGCGGTCAATTTATCAAGCTTACTGTTGATTTTCATGCTCACTTCATTATCCATTATAATTTCACTTCTTTACATCATTGAAATATTTCAGCGAACCAAACCCTAACCCTCTGATCTAACACTATTATACATATCCCACATACATAATACTACCATCCCCCCACCATACATATCCTTCCTAAGAGCCATTTTCACCAAACCCTAATTTCTAGCTAGTTTTCAAGAGTTAAACTGGAAAATTCTCATGTTTCCCTCATTTTGACCACCTTCCTCACATTCATTTCACTTTGATTTCACTCATATCATGGAGCCAAAATGCAAGCCTATCTTCTCGAATTTTTTTTTCATAATTTTACTTGACTTTAAAACACTTCATCTCACCCTCTAAGTCTACCCCCATCACTATACTCTTTTTTTTCACAAATTACACTACACATACCCATTCCATCTAAACACTAGGGTTTCATCCTTTCATCCTTTCAACTCATAATATCATTTCTCCATCATTTTTTTAAAAAATCATTCCAAGGGTCAAGTCATTTGCCACTCATAGGGCCAGTTTTACTTCAAACTATGTTTCTGACCAAACAGAGATGAATTTAACAAAAGTGAGAAATTTTTTTTTCCATAATAGGTCAAGGAAGAAAAACCTCCTTCAGTGTTTACACAGGTGTCATGGTTTTGGAGAAATGTCAAAATACAAATGCCATAGGAGAGTTGTTGCACTTCTAGAGTGATCTTGGGAAAATCAATTTTTTCTCATAACTACAGTTGTCCAAATGACTTTCTTGATAAGTCAAATTAAAACTATATTGGAAAATATTTCCTATGAGCTATCATGATCTCAATTTTGAGTTGAGGAAGGCCTCAAAAATTTTCCCGCAACAACACCGCATTTTTTTTCACCCTCATTCTCGTACTTTTTGACCAATCTTGGGAGAATCACTTTTTGATAAGGAAAATCAACTCCAATCATAACACCAAAGGTATATTTGGAGAGTAGACAAGATAATATTTCCAACAAGATATCCTTGTCCCAATTTGGATGCCGGGAAGGCCCTCCAAATGTGGTTCGCAAAACGATGTCGCACACAGAGCGCGTGTTCTCGCACTCGGTGCCGCACGTTTGCTTAAGGGAGGGTGAGTTTCCTTCTAGTGCTACGCTCTTTTTTGGGTCATCCAATGAGAAACTGGGTCACCACCATTGATTTCAAAATAATGAGGACATGAACCCCGTACATTTTCTAAGAATTTGGAGGAAAAACTGGTTAGTGAAAATGACAAAAAACCACCGAAAAACCATGTTTATGCCTCATGTTTGGCCTTGGTGCTGCACATTTACCAGTCTTGAGAAAATGAGTTTTTGACAGGGAAAATGAGCTTCATTTTTCAAACTGAAGGAAATTATAGAAATTAGACTTGAAGGTATTTCTAACAAGCCATATTGGAGCTAATTTAGACACTTGAAACCTAGCCAAAAACAACTTGCAAGAGTGGGCACATTTACCAAAGTGAGGGCATGTTTGACAATTTGCTGATATTTTGAAATTTCACTGCAAATTTTGAATTTTGTCTTGAGAATCATGATTTCACTTATGTAATTGAGCATGGTAAATGTAAATATGATTTGGGTAAGTTACCTAGGGGTATATTCATGAGGTAAATGTACTCATCAAAGTTGAATGAATCAGTTTCAATGTAATTACGGGATGAGTCACGTTGACCTCCCTACACTCTAGGTATCGGCTTTAGATTATTGTGGATCAAGTACTCAACTTAGGGATTTTACAACCGAGGTTGGGAGAATTTGTTTGAGGCCTATATCATGTAATTCTTGACTCATTTTCAAAATTTGGAATCAGTTTTGGTGTTTTGTTAGTTTGATCAAGGAAACATTGTACTCAATTTGACTAAGCTAATAAAGAGGAGTTGCAGCTACTTTTATGGGATACTTATGGTATTGAATTTCTATCATTGTTTCTTATTCAGTATCATATGTTTGAAAGTATTGTGTTCATTTTCACTATCATTATATGTTATGATATTTTACAAGTTAGAAATTCGTAATACATGCTTGCACATGCTCTGTTTTGGGTAAATGATCATATTTTGTTCATCTTCTTTTGTCTGAGAAAAATAATTCTCCTATTCTTTTCTTAGCCTTATTACAATTTCAACACCATTCCATAACAATTCTCTTCAATTTATAATCATTGTACCTACCTTGCCCCATTGATCCCCCGCAACCCTAACTCATTTTCCCCGACTTAGCTTTCCTTGACCTAATTTCTTCATCTAGTGATTCCCCAACCAAATCAAATTCTAAACAACCCCCCCGCACTATATATCTAGCCTAAAAACCCTAATTTCTCCAACCCTCTTGGTTGTGACCCTTTTGGAGAGAGCCCCTCTCCGACTTGACAGGGATAGCTATCAAGTCAAAATCTTGGTTTGTGGTTACCTTTGTTAGAATTCCTTCCACAGCCTTGGGAATCTGGTGGATTGATAACACCACTAACATTTCACATATAAGAATTTTTCAAGAAAAAATAAAAAAAGTGGAAAGAAGCTGAAACAAACAAGATAAAAACGCATACATAATGCTCATTAACCCAATTGGAATCCATCCATAGATAATGTTGTTCTTATATTAAATTTCAAAAAATGATCCCCCAGATCTGCATTTAGATCTCGAAAACAAAGTATTACATGAAAAACCACACAAAGTATGGATCCAAAACTTCCACAAAAATCCAAAACCATTTATTACTTGGTGAGTTCCACATTTATAGGCCTTCCTCCACAGGGCTCTTAGCTAGATATTTTTTTTAGGCAGATATTCATTCTTGATTCCCTAACATACATTATAATCAAAATGATATGGTCCAACTACAACGTTCTATGAGAAACTGCTCTTCCTAATTGAAAATAACAATAACGAGGGTGAAATCATGATTTCACCATCTAAACATCACAACAGAGAAGTAAAATAAAACAACGTAACTATGGGCCGCATGGGTCGAACCTTGATATCTTCAACGGCCGTGCCGAGGGGTGGCGAAGGTACCGAGGTGTGTGGTTGTATGGGAGTGGAAGAAGAGCCGAGTGGTAAGATGACGGAGGAACCATCGACCGTGAAGTGGATTCGGGCTCGGAGGGTGCATGTGTTCGTAACATCTCTACCATACGACGTCCGCAAGTAAGGGTGCCAAGATAAAAAGCTCGAATAGTGTGCGCAACTAAGTCATATCGTAGTAATCAAGGATGGCAGAAAAGTAAATCGCTTGACCTTTGCGAGTAGTAGGAATTCCTTGTGGAGTGATGCCACCAAGGTTTCGGCCTTAACACGAGAGGTATTTTTCAAAGTTGAGTAAGCCCCGAATTTAATCTCGGTCATCCGTTTCTTATATGTGGACCAAGGGATCAAGTACACCTAAGGGGTCCTAGGAAGATGACAACCCCTGCCTCTACCACCTTATTCCATTCATGATCGAATGCTTCCACCCCTTTGGCAATTATCCCAAAACATCCAGATGCTTTTATCCATGCCTCCTCCTTGTGTACCATCTTCATGATTTCCATTATCGTCCTAAAATGGTCGACCACTCGTGCATGCCCAAATATTCGTGGGGGAGTTTTTTGATGAATCAAATACATCCACACGTGATTGTCATGTTGTCATTTCCCTCTCGATGACCTACATCCAGCTTGCACTTAGAAATCACAGATGACATTCTTTTTATCGTTTTCCAATGTGATGAGCTCCCGGTGATCCTTCACCTCTTTCATGATCTCACTCCAGGAAAATTTTTTCTGGCCTCTACTAGTGACATATTATCTTTGAGCTACATTTTTAATTCTTTGACCGACTTTCTCATCTCATGAGACTCCCCGCAATTGGCATCCATCTCTTTTTGAAAATATGAGATCGTCTTTTTCCTTTTCTATGAGGGCAACCTTTGCTTCATCTAACAAACCGCACACAGCTTCGTGTCTTATCTTCTCGAGACCTTCAACTCTGTTAGGGCGTTGGTTAGGTGTTTTGAGGCATTCTATGGATCATCGTGCACTTTAACTAGGCATACATGACTGTCTTGTGCATGTTGGATTCATTATCCTCTTTAGCTCGGCTTATCTCCTCATCCTTTTGGAGAAGAATCTCTATAAGGGTCTCCTTCTCTTTCTCAACCTTAGCCAAATCCGTTGTTTGGATGTGCTCGAACGAGGAATATTTAACATTTAACTTACGTCGCAACTCTTGCACCTCTAATTCTGTCTTCCGTAGTAGAGTTTGCATTGTCACATTTTGATTAGTGCCCTTACCCACTATCATCTTCTTGTAATCTGCTAATTGATCTGGAAAGAGCCTTTGCATTTTATCTCTCTCTCTTTCAGGTTATTTGACATCTTGTTAACTTACTCCGAGACTTTTCCAATGCAAGGATGTGTTTCAACACCTTGGTATGAAACATATATCCAATAGCCTTGTGTAGGTTTAACTTGTCGCCTAATGGGATGGAAGCAAGCTCGAGTATCATTTATAGGGCCCTATACTTGGAACCTAGAGGCAAAGGGTGAGAATACGAATGTTGATTTGTGAATATCATTTGATCATTCTCCATATTAAGAGTTTTCAAGAGCCTAGTATAGTGTTTTTTCCATGAACTTAGCTAGCTCGGCCCTCAACCTCTCCCCGGCCAACCGGGTTCTTTGATTTAGTCTCGCTCTCCTTTTGGCCATTCCTTTCCCCGATCCTATGTCCCCTTCTAAAGGGAATTCCGCTAGGGTGATCACCCGTGAGTATTCGAAGGTGCCTTTGAAGATGTTGATTTGAAAGACAATTGGAACCCCGGATTGTATTATCCTTTACCAATATATTTCGGGGCTTCCTCTTTGGGCTTCTCGGTGACCCTGTCCTTCGGGCCCCTCTCGTTATTTTCCTTTTGTTGAGGTGACCTCCCTCTTCTTCATCCAAAAAAATCCTATTACATTTGATAACTCTCCCCGATCCCACCTCATTGTGCAACTCGTCTCCTCTCCCTTCAGTAGCTAGGGATTTAGCCTCCATATCCGTATCTAAAGGCCATGAATCGAAATTTAGCTTTCCATTATATTAGAGGTCTAGGCTCATGTTCATATGTCGAATATTTAATCTTCTTCCTTCGTGTGCGATACATCCCTTAGGATCATAGTGACGTACATCCCCTTGCAGAAATTCATCTTCCACAATGCCCCCTCATCCAAGTGCAAAGTGCATGTATTTAGTTGATAGTAAAAGGCCCTACCATGGTCGGGGAGCCTCGTAATATATCCATTCTTCGTAGGCACAAAATGAGTTTCGTTTGCACTCACGACTCGTCTGGGCCGAACTCGAGGGAAAAAAATTCTCATAGACATGAAAAACTCTCGGGATGTAAAGGAGGAAGTTCGTAACCATAAACCCCGATATCGCAGTGATCTTCGAAAAAATGTCAATCCCCAACACAATCCGCCCTCACCGAACTGGAGCAGCTCCTTTTTTTTCAAGAAAAATCCTAGGCGAAGGGTTGACATGTATAACTTCATAGGCCTTGGACATGAAATTTGTGACGAATTTCATGTACCTCTTTCCTTTCGAGGTGTTGATGGATAGAGAGGTTCCATTCGAAAATGGACTTTGGCTCGTCATCTTGCATGGATAACATGTCTAGTCCTAAGCCATCAAACTTGTCTTTTTGCGTGAACAAGAACAAATGGAACACTAAGGAATAATACCTAAAAAAAATTGAAGTTGATAGGTCTTGGAACCGAGTTTGAGTAGCAGAGTCCAGTGAAGGTGGGGATGTCTAGAAAAATCTCGAGCTGCATCATAAGGTATAAAAACCCTAGACAAGATTTTGTTACCCCACCCGCATTATCTAAAACCAACATCCCTAAAATGACTGCCAGGATGGGGTCTGGATGGTTCCGCAAAAGAGTGACAGAGGGATATTTTCCGTGGGCGGGAGAGTGGACATGTGAGACACAATAATTAGCTCAAGGAAGCCCCTTTTCTTTTCAATATGAAGGTTTGAGAAATGCCATGAGAGGCTGAATTCGATGCACACAGGGTGAAGAGAGATAGCACCGGGCTTTCCTTATCATCCGAGGAGTGATTTCAAAAATTTTAGTCCCCCGTGCAAAGAGAAAAAATATCCTTTCACTTAGTGTACGTGTTGGCGAGCCAATCTATAAACTCAAGGAAAGGGTGGATGGATGGAAGAATCTAATAGTAAAGCCCCGAATCTATGAACCTAAATAAGTCCTCACCTTACCATTTATAACCCGTAAGATCGGACCTCATATTATCTACATTGAAAGGGTAAATGGTATCACAAAACTAGGCTTGAGAGTCCATGAGTGGCACAGGCCGGGAGGCAACTCGGCTTCGGGGCCTCGCGTAGTTTCAAGAGAAGTTTTATTTATTTTCTCCATCATAACTTTGATGAACACTAAAGGAAAATAGAGAGGGGCTTGAACAAATATTTGAGGCGATGTGAGGAGGGAATCGCACAACCGTGGATTTTTTACGTGGGTGGTCAACTTGGTAAAAACAAATCGTGAATGGTGAGAAACAACGGTCGACCATGAAAATCGGTGTTGACTTGGTGATGTGGCAGACTAAGGAGGACATAAATTGGAAGTTTATAGCCACCGGATTTTTGGCCAGCTCCGACCGGATTACGGGCGAAATTGTAGGGGTCATTAATTTGACACCTTCGACCAAATTAACGAATTTTCAAAAAGGCCATTTTTTTGTTAATTAAACAAAAAATATATAAAAAAAAGGGTCGACGAGTGGCCAAACCCTATCAACCCCTCCGCATATCAAAACATAACAAATTATATATTAATAAGGGGGGTTGGATTCCATGACCCCACCGCCCTCGTATCCCACAGGGACCCAACTTATATTACGACCAAAGTTATATATCATGGTTGGGCCGTTATGAACCCCACCGCAAAAACCAACCCACATGGACACATCCATTCAATTCCAGCAGAGTATGGGGGGGGTGGGCTACCCAATGCGGGCCTAGCCCCCCTCAACGTACCACATATTAAATGGTGCAAGATTTTTTTTAAAAAACGTGGTGCGCTTATAAAAATGAATTATGACTTTAAAAGGACCACTTGAACCCCTCCCTTCCATTAAAGGATCTATAACCATTCATCCAATGGGCTCCTTGGGGGAGTTTGCCCAACACTTCATTATAAAAACTTTGTATTTCATAAGTGCGCCCGTGTAGCCGTGAGCGAGCATAGAAATAGAGACAAGTGGAACCATGAGCACCGTGGACGAGGGGGGTAGAATCATGATCCGAGCCCTTTCTAGAGGGGGTCGGATTTTCACTTTGTGGGATTCAAGAAACTTTTATATGGATTATACACTTCTCAACACTACGAATCCAACAGTGTTGTCCATTTCTTCATCGAGGTCTTCAATTTCCGCACTTTCGGATCTAGTGGGCTTCTCTCTCTCTCTCTCTCTCTCTCACTCATCCCTCTCTCCCTCTCTCCCTCTCTCTCTCTCTCACTCTCTCTCTCTCGCACTCTCTTTCTGTCTCTCTCCCCACCCTCTCTCTCTGTCTCTCTATCTCTCTCTCCCCCTTCTCTCTCTCCCACTCTCTCTCTCTCTCTCACCACCCTCTCTCTCTCTCTCTCTCTCGCTCCCCTTACATCCCCTCTCTCTCCATCCACCCCTCCATCACCCCCTCTCTCTCTCTCTCTCTCTCTCTCTCTCTCTCTCCTCCTCCCTATCTCTTGTCTCACTCGACTCTCTCTCTCCCTCTCCCTCTCCCCCCCCCCCTCTCTCTCTTTATCTCTCTCTCTCCCCTCCATACCCCCTCTCTCTCTATCCCCTCTCACTCTCTCTCTCCTACCCCCTCTCTCTCACCCCCCTCTCTCTCTCTCTCTCTCTCCCTCACCCCTCTCTCACTCTCTCTCTCTTTCTCTCCCTCTATCTCTCTCACACACACACCCGCTCTCTCTCGCTCTCCCCCTCCCTCTCGCTCTCTGTCTCCCTCTCCCCCCTCTCTCTCTCCCTCCATCTCTCTGCCTGCCCCCTCTCTCTCTCCCCCCCCAGCTCTCTCTCTCTCTCACACACACTCCCTCTCTCCCTCTCTTGCCCCTTCCTCCCTCTCTCTCTCTCTCTCTCACACACACACACTCCCTCTCTCCCTCTCTTGCCCCTTCCTCCCTCTCTCTCTCTCTCTCTCTCACACACACACACTCTCTCTCCCCCCCCTCCTCTTTCTCTCCCGTTCCTCTGTCCCTCTCTCTGTCTTTGTCTCCTCTCTCTCTCTTTCTGACACACACACACACACACATAATCTCTCTTGCCCCCCCTCTCTCTCTCTCTCTCTCTCTCTCCATCCCCCCTCTCTCTCTCTCTCTCTCTCTCCATCCCCCCTCTCTCTATCCCCCTCACCCCCTCTCACTCTTTACTCTCTCTCTCTCACACACACACACCCACTTTCTCTTGCTATCCCCCCTCACTATATCTCCCTCTATCCCTCTCCCCCCCCTCTTTATCTCTCCCTTTCCCCACCCTCTCTCTCTCGTCCCCCCCTTCTCTTTCTCTCCCCCTCTCCATCTCACTCTCTCACCCCTCTCTCTCTCTCTCTCTCTCTCTCTCTCTCTCGCCCCCCTCTCTCTATCTCTCTCGCTCTCTCTCTCTCCCTCTCTCCCTCTCCCTCTCTCTCTCTCTACTCTCTCTCTCTCTCTCTCTCTACCCCCCGCGCTCTCTCTCTCTCTCTCTCTCTCTCTCTCTCTCACACACACACACACACACACTCTCTCTCTCTCTCTCCCTCACCCCTTCCCTCCCACACACACACACAAACAGACACCCTCTCTCAACTCCCCCGTCCCCCCCCTCCCCCCCTCTCTCTCTCTCTCTCTCGACACACACATACACACTCCCTCTCTCAACGCTCCCTCTCTCTCTCTCTCTCTCACACACACACACACTCCCTCTCTCACCCTCCCCCCACTCTCTCTCTCTCCCCCTCTCTCTATCTCTCTCTCTCTCTCTCTCTCTCTCTCTCTCACACACACACACTCTCCCCCCTCTCTCTCGTCCCCCTCCCCGTCTCTCTCTCTCTCTCTCTCTCCCCTTTGCTCTTTTTTCTCCCCCCCCTTGCTCCCCCCCCTCGTCCGCGCCACCCCCCCCGCCCTTTCGCTCTCTCTCTCTAGATCTCTCTCCCCCCCTCCCCCCCTCTCTCGATTATTATCATTATCATCCCCTCATTATTATCCTTATCATTAAACAATTCTTGTATCATTTCACATGTACAATCCACATCATGTAGCAAACAAAAAACATGTTATCAATTAAAAAATAAAAAAAATCATCATATTATCTAAAAAAGACACAATCATTATATCATCAAAGAAACAATAAACATATTATTATCATATAAAATATGCAAAAAGAAAAAAAAATACATACATAAATACATACACATTAGACATGCAAAAGATTTTCAACATTATATAATGTTTCACTATATTTATTTCATTTAATTAGCATAAGCACACCATGATATGACATAAAAAAAACAAAAAATTACTTTCATTTAAATGTATGCAAAAAAAATACTCCATCTTAAACATTATAACTAAGAATACAATTTTGGATTATGGACTAAGAATAGAGCATAGAAATCTAACAACACTATGACTTGGACTGGCAGTACATGTAAGGAGGAGACCTAGTAAAAATAAAAATAAAAATAAAAAAAAGTAAAACATAAAAAAATTTAAAAAACATTATATGTTAAGGCCAAACAAATACGGAAGGATGGATGAGATACATTAGAGAATTTTACTCCAATATATGGAAACCAAAACCAAAGAACAAAACATGAATATAAAATAAATATAACACTGTTACTTATAGGTTAAGTGTTCGAACAAATCCAATAAGTTAAATATTTAAAAATATAAAATAAAATCATGGAAAAGTAGGTGTACATCAAGAAAGACAAACGTAAAAGACATTTTCCAATTGATGAAAATACCATATATGATTCAACGTAAGAATTTTTTCTATTGAACAACAAAATACCAAATATGATTCAACGTAAGAATTTTTGCCATTGAACAACAAAATACCGAATATGATTCAACGTATGAATTTTTACCATTGAACAACAAATTACATTTTTTCCATTGAACAACAAAATACCAAATATGATTCAACATGAATATGACATTTTTCGCATTGAACAACACAATACCAAATATGATTCAACGTACGAATATCAGATATCAAATATGATTTTGTTTGTTGGTGATTTTCCCATTCAAGAAAAAATATCAGATATCAAATATGATTTTGTTTGTTGGTGATTTTTCCTATTGAAGAAAATTTGCTCAAAAGACTGTACCCCACATCGTGACTTCGTTTCGGGATCAGGGCAAGAAACAGGTGACTTCCTTATTTTGAGATGAGGGCAAGAAGATCGAGATCAGGTCAGGGAAAGAAAATATAACATTCACATATATAAAATCGAAAGTAAAAATTTTAAAAAGAAAAGTAAAAAATTAAAAAAAATTAATGAGATTGGGTAGCCAGAACAGAGAGCAATTAAAGATTAAAGATCGAAGGACATAGTAGATTAATGCAATTAGGGATCGAGCATAAAGGTTAGGCCAGGAAGATACTAAAGGAGGAGACGTAGACGTAGTTCAGAGATGAACTCACGTCTAGATCCAATCACTAGTCGAGAGGGTATAAAAGCATGACAGGACACGTGAGGGGAAATCACGTGAAAACACAGGGAGGGGAAGGTCAATTGCAGGAATGACATATTGATATGGTGAGTCATGGGCTTTGACGAGGAAGGAAAAGAATATTGAAAATTTAATTCTATTTTAAACTGAAGAATATAAAATAAATATAAGAAACACATACCTGCAACAAATACTCTCTGGTTCCCTCCTCCTCTCCTCCTCTCAATTGATGACACAACGTCTTTCATTCGTTCATGCATCCATCCCTTCTGGCTGATGGTCAATTTAGTCTTCTATCAAAAACTAAGACTAAGACCCACCAGATAAAACACTTGCAGTCACAGTTACCGAAAACATTGACATTATACGGTTACATATGATAAAAGAAGAAGAAGAGGAAGATGTACATATGATAGAAGAAGAAGAGGAAGATGTACATATGATAAAAGAAGAAGTGGAAAATGAACTTGGAACATATAGATGATAAAAGAAAAAAAAAGATGAACTTGGAACTATTCGTTGAGAGGCAGCCATATATATATACAGATTCCCTCAACAAAAATCTTGATGGACCGTTAAAAGGAGCGGATCACAGCTTACCACTAACGGATCACAGCTTACCACCACAACGTCTATAACCAAAAAAAAGCTTGATGGACCGTTAAAAGGAGCGGATCACAGCTTACCACCACAACGTCTATAACCAAAAAAAAGAACCTTGATGGACCGTTAAAAGGAGCGGATCACAGCTTACCACCACAACGTCTATAAGAAAAAAAGAAGCTTGATGGACCGTTAAGAAGAGCGGATCACAGCTTACCACCAGAACGTCTCTAACCAAAAAAAAAGCTTGAGATGCTTTTCAAGAAATTGTTTTCCACGTCATCTGGTTCAAACCAGTTGGGTTTTCTTAAATTTAAATTTAAATTTTGAATGTTGATGGTTGAATTTGAATTTAAGGTGTAATCTTTGATATCCGGTAATAATAAGTACTTTATTAATCTTGGCGCAGGCCCTTTCTGGTCCTCTACCTTCTGCTGTCAGCAATTAGGTGTGCGTTCCTCCACTGTTTCCATTTCCAATTTGACCGTTGTTTCTGCCCTCAATTTCGATGATGCATTCAAATGATATATTTTTTTTAATAATATATATCTTATTTTATTTTAGTTGAAGTGGAAATGTAACGTTTTTTTTTAAATATAGAGAATTGTAAATGATATAATAATCATGAATGTTTATTAAAATAAAATTTGATTGAAAATTCAAATAAATGATAAATAATTTGAAATTACATTTTAATAGGAGTGTATTTAATAGGAGTGTATAGAAACGTTTCAAGTGAAAAGTGATTTTTTTCTATTTTCAACTTATTCAAAATCACATAAATCATTTCATTTGTCTTTCTAAAATAATTTAACTTCATAATTTTAATTGTTATGATACTTTATTTTAAAACTTTAAATTAATATTATATTTATATATTTTTTATAATATTATATTTATATATTTTTTATATTGAGTGACTTGAGGTTCGCCATGCCATAACTAGACCCATTCCACTCTTCGACTCCATAGTCTTCCATATTGCTCCACTTCACAACCGTGCTTTTCCAAAATAAAAAAAACATGACCATGATTACAAACATATTTCGAAACAAGAACTTGCTAAAGCTATTACCAATGACAAAGATTGAATCCATCATAGGCATTTAAGTTATTCTATGCAAGTGAAATTCAATCTCGGATATAATAAAATTTTGGTATTTAAACATACATCATATACTAACAATGTCATTCCAAACATCTCTGAAATCCACCTCAACATTACATAAAATCATCGGTAAACCTCACATGGAATTTATCATAACAACAGGAAACTAAATGCATATTTCCACCACATTTAGAATAAAAACCCTAGAATCGATATCTCTTAAATGCAGTAGTCATTTAAGAAGATAAAATTCATCTTTGGTCCTAGAAGGACAATTTATATATGGCTATTGGTTCTCCAATGCAAAAAACAACAATTGAAAAAAAACTTTGAAACTTCTCCGATGCAACAATGACAAACCCAAAACAAACTTTTGAAACTCGATGTTGAAGCTCCCACCAAATTACAAAATGCTTGGAGGGAAATATAAAATGAAAGAAGAAAATTTGTAATCACTAAAAGCACAAGGAGGAAAACACAAAGGCCTCTATTGCATCTTAATTTTATGGCAAATGAAATGGGTCATCATAAGAAAAATGCAACACATCATATTACTTGAACGCAATATTTTTTTTTCTTTAGTCATCTAAATATTTTTTTTTCTTTATTCATTTTTTGTAATCCTTTGTCTTGAAGAGAGGCACAAGTTTGAAGAAGGAAAATATCACACATTGGATTATTTTTTAAATAATATTGTTTTTATTTATTTAATTTTTTTAGTCCTTTTCCTTTTTTCCTATGCCTTTATGTTTTTTTATTGATTTTTATACTTTTCTTTATTTTCTATGTTGCTAGAAAAAATTAGGCCAATTTTTTATAATTTAGATAAGATTAATAGCGTTAAATGGGTTTGACATGTAAAAATTACCTCGTAATTAAAATTGTGATTAAAAGAGTCCCTAAATTAGCATCCAACTAAACAAAATATCATATCTATGTATTTTTTTTGTAATCAAATTATATTTGTATTATCAATATGGTGACAAACACTATGGAACATCCTTTATTGTTGGTCATATTTGTAGAGAAAGGATCATCATATGTTTATTGTTATATATGTACATTACAATTTCTTCCTATGCTATAGTTATTTCATTTTTTTAGGACCACTAAATTTTATTTCTTGGAGTTTAAGTAACTAGGTAAAATTTCCTAAACTCATATATTTTTTCTAAATTAATATATTATTTTTAAGTGTCAAAAAAATAAAGGGACGAGTAGGTGTTTATTGTTTAATTGTTCAATTTGATGGAGATTCCAGTTTTGTACTATGATGATTTATGGGAGCTTTCACTATCAAAATATAAATAACAGATTGATTTGTTTTTTACAAAACATTATAAATTGTTTAATGAGGTAGTGATTAGTTTTTTCTACACCTATATTTCTAGTTTATCTATTAGGCATTAGACATTTTTTTATATTTCTATATTTGCAAACTTCCTTTTCAAATTTTATGATAATAATAATAATAATAATCTACTTTTTTTGGGTTCTTGTCAAGACAAACACCGATTTTTTTGTATGGCAACCCTTGCTTGTAAAATTTTATGATACCCATGAGGTGTAGACCAATTGGTTTGAGTGGAGTTTAGTCCCAAATTTCTCTCATGCTCAAACCTCGTGGGAAGCAGTTGTGGATGGAATCCACTTATGGGGGGAATTAAACTATCCCAAAGAGCATCCATGATCAACGGATCTTCACACAATCCTTGGAAAGAACCATGAATCTTATCTTATTGTTATGTTCATTTTAGAGTCTTGCCTATGTGCATTCTAGATTCCTTAATAGGTGTATTTCAATATTCTTTATTCAATCT
>JAXQQM020088144.1:140000-165000 GCA_034641835.2 Pinus albicaulis
ATATCAAATATGATTTTGTTTGTTGGTGATTTTCCCATTCAAGAAAAATATCAGATATCAAATATGATTTTGTTTGTTGGTGATTTTCCTATTGAAGAAAATTTGCTCAAAAGACTGTACCCCACAACGTGACTTCGTTTCGGGATCAGGGCAAGAAACAGGTGACTTCCTTATTTTGAGATGAGGGCAAGAAGATCGAAAGAAAGGTAAACGAGATCAGGTCAGGGAAAGAAAATAACATTCACATATATAAAATCGAAAGAAAAGTAAAAATTAAAAAGAAAAGTAAAAATTAAAAAAATTAATGAGATTGGGTAGCCAGAACAGAGAGCAATTAAAGATTAAAGATCGAAGGACATAGTAGATTAATGCAATTAGGGATCGAGCATAAAGGTTAGGCCAGGAAGATACTAAAGGAGGAGACGTAGACGTAGTTCAGAGATGAACTCACGTCTAGATCCAATCACTAGTCGAGAGGTATAAAAGCATGACAGGACAGGTGAGGGGAAATCACGTGAAAAACACAGTGAGGGGAAGGTCAATTGCAGGAATGACATATTGATATGGTGAGTCATGGGCTTTGACGAGGAAGGAAAAGAATATTGAAAATTTAATTCTATTTTAAACTGAAGAATATAAAATAAATATAAGAAACACATACCTGCAACAAATACTCTCTGGTTCCCTCCTCCTCTCCTCCTCTCAATTGATGACACAACGTCTTTCATTCGTTCATGCATCCATCCCTTCTGGCTGATGGTCAATTTAGTCTTCTATCAAAAACTAAGACTAAGACCCACCAGATAAAACACTTGCAGTCACAGTTACCGAAAACATTGACATTATACGGTTACATATGATAAAAGAAGAAGAAGAGGAAGATGTACATATGATAGAAGAAGAAGAGGAAGATGTACATATGATAAAAGAAGAAGTGGAAAATGAACTTGGAACATATAGATGATAAAAAAAAAAAAAAAGATGAACTTGGAACTATTCGTTGAGAGGCAGCCATATATATATACAGATTCCCTCAACAAAAATCTTGATGGACCGTTAAAAGGAGCGGATCACAGCTTACCACTAACGGATCACAGCTTACCACCACAACGTCTATAACCAAAAAAAAGCTTGATGGACCGTTAAAAAGGAGCGGATCACAGCTTACCACCACAACGTCTATAACCAAAAAAGAACCTTGATGGACCGTTAAAAGGAGCGGATCACAGCTTACCACCACAACGTCTATAAGAAAAAAAAGAAGCTTGATGGACCGTTAAGAAGAGCGGATCACAGCTTACCACCAGAACGTCTCTAACCAAAAAAAAAGCTTGAGATGCTTTTCAAGAAATTGTTTTCCACGTCATCTGGTTCAAACCAGTTGGGTTTTCTTAAATTTAAATTTAAATTTTGAATGTTGATGGTTGAATTTGAATTTAAGGTGTAATCTTTGATATCCGGTAATAATAAGTACTTTATTAATCTTGGCGCAGGCCCTTTCTGGTCCTCTACCTTCTGCTGTCAGCAATTAGGTGTGCGTTCCTCCACTGTTTCCATTTCCAATTTGACCGTTGTTTCTGCCCTCAATTTCGATGATGCATTCAAATGATATATATTTTTAATAATATATATCTTATTTTATTTTAGTTGAAGTGGAAATGTAACGTTTTTTTTTAAATATAGAGAATTGTAAATGATATAATAATCATGAATGTTTATTAAAATAAAATTTGATTGAAAATTCAAATAAATGATAAATAATTTGAAATTACATTTTAATAGGAGTGTATTTAATAGGAGTGTATAGAAACGTTTCAAGTGAAAAGTGATTTTTTTCTATTTTCAACTTATTCAAAAATCACATAAATCATTTCATTTGTCTTTCTAAAATAATTTAACTTCATAATTTTAATTGTTATGGTACTTTATTTTAAAAACTTTAAATTAATATTATATTTATATATTTTTATAATATTATATTTATATATTTTTATATTGAGTGACTTGAGGTTCGCCATGCCATAACTAGACCCATTCCACTCTTCGACTCCATAGTCTTCCATATTGCTCCACTTCACAACCGTGCTTTTCCAAAATAAAAAAAACATGACCATGATTACAAACATATTTCGAAACAGTAAACTTGCTAAAGCTATTACCAATGACAGATTGAATCCATCATAGGCATTTAAGTTATTCTATGCAAGTGAAATTCAATCTCGGATATAATAAAATTTTGGTATTTAAACATACATCATATACTAACAATGTCATTCCAAACATCTCTGAAATCCACCTCAACATTACATAAAATCATCGGTAAACCTCACATGGAATTTATCGTAACAACGAGAACTAAATGCATATTTCCACCACATTTAGAATAAAAACCCTAGAATCGATATCTCTTAAATGCAGTAGTCATTTAAGAAGATAAAATTCATCTTTGGTCCTAGAAGGACAATTTATATATGGCTATTGGTTCTCCAATGCAAAAAACAACAATTGAAAAAAAACTTTGAAACTTCTCTCGATGCAACAATGACAGCCAAAACAAACTTTTGAAACTCGATGTTGAAGCTCCCACCAAATTACAAAATGCTTGGAGGGAAATATAAAATGAAAGAAGAAAATTTGTAATCACTAAAAGCACAAGGAGGAAAACACAAAGGCCTCTATTGCATCTTAATTTTATGGCAAATGAAATGGGTCATCATAAGAAAAATGCAACACATCATATTACTTGAACGCAATATTTTTTTTTCTTTAGTCATCTAAATATTTTTTTTTCTTTATTCATTTTTGTAATCCTTTGTCTTGAAGAGAGGCACAAGTTTGAAGAAGGAAAATATCACACATTGTATTATTTTTAAAATAATATTGTTTTTATTTATTTAATTTTTTTAGTCCTTTTCCTTTTTTCCTATGCCTTTATGTTTTTTTATTGATTTTTTATACTTTTCTTTATTTTCTATGTTGCTAGAAAAAAATTAGGCCAATTTTTTATAATTTAGATAAGATTAATAGCGTTAAATGAGTTTGACATGTAAAAATTACCTCGTAATTAAAATTGTGATTAAAAGAGTCCCTAAATTAGCATCCAACTAAACAAAATATCATATCTATGTATTTTTTTTGTAATCAAATTATATTTGTATTATCAATATGGTGACAAACACTATGGAACATCCTTTATTGTTGGTCATATTTGTAGAGAAAGGATCATCATATGTTTATTGTTATATATGTACATTACAATTTCTTCCTATGCTATAGTTATTTCATTTTTTTTAGGACCACTAAATGTTATTTCTTGGAGTTTAAGTAACTAGGTAAAATTTCCTAAACTCATGAGTTTTTCTAAATTAATATATTCTTTTTAAGTGTCAAAAAAAATAAAGGGACGAGTATGTGTTTATTGTTTAATTGTTCAATTTGATGGAGGTTCCATTTTTGTACTGTGATGATTTATGGGAGCTTTCACTATCAAAATATAAATAACAGATTGATTTGTTTTACAAAACATTATAAATTGTTTAATGAGGTAGTGATTAGTTTTTTCTACACCTATATTTCTAGTTTATCTATTAGGCATTAGACATTTTTTTATATTTCTATATTTGCAAACTTCCTTTTTCAAATTTTATGATAATAATAATAATAATAATCTACTTTTTTTGGGTTCTTGTCAAGACAAACACCGATTTTTTTGTATGGCAACCCTTGCTTGTAAAATTTTATGATACCCATGAGGTGTAGACCAATTGGTTTGAGTGGAGTTTAGTCCCAAATTTCTCTCATGCTCAAACCTCGTGGGAAGCGGTTGTGGATGGAATCCACTTATGGGGGGAATTAAACTATCCCAAAGAGCATCCATGATCAACGGATCTTCACACAATCCTTGGAAAGAACCATGAATCTTATCTTATTGTTATGTTCATTTTAGAGTCTTGCCTATGTGCATTCTAGATTCCTTAATAGGTGTATTTCAATATTCTTTATTCAATCTTATAAGGTGGTTTCCATTCTTGATGATGAAATGAAAGAGAAAAAAGGAGCTAGTGGGAGTTGCACTCCCACCCCCATGATGGGAGGCACCCACAAAATGAATGCAAGCGTTGGAGCCATGAATGCCACAACTCAATATGAAGATAGTTTCCATGAACCATTAATACTTGTAAATTGTGATAGAACATAGATAGGGCACCTAATCTTTGAAAAAATAAAGGGCCATGCCCATGGAAATAATTTAGTGTTTATGAGTTTTAAAAAGTATATATAAATAATAAATGTAAAATGAAATATATTGAGAGTAGAGAAATTTGAAGAGGACAGGAGAGCATTTATCTTCAAACATATATATTTTACCTTTGTGTTTCCATAAAAGCTACCATAAAAGAGGTTAAATCATTCTGAATTTATCTTTAAACATATATATTTTACCTTTGTGTTTCCATAAAAGCCACCATAAAAGAGGTTAAATCATTCCTCTCAAACCCTGAAAAAGCAAAATAGAGAAATAAAAAACAATGAATTAATTAATAAAAATGCAAAAAAGAATAAACAAAATCAAAGGTGAAAGTGAAAAATATTTATATAGGAATAGTAGAAATGCACTAAGCTTATGCATTGGTTTACTTAGGTTCATTTTCTAGAATCCTCAAAGTATCCCCAACAATCTATGGATTCACATAGTCTCGTTTTGAAATTTCTTGTGGCTTTTGTTGATGATGGCTTCTAATTTCCTTCCAAATAAACCCTAGTATTCGAAATATCATTTTAATTTTGGATTATCAAAAATTTTGAGATCAAAAAATCATGGTAATGTTGTAAAGATACACAATGATTAAGTTGGAATATTTTCATAGGGGCTAGATATAGAATTTTGATGGAATAAGATCATAATCAAAATGATGAAATTAGCCATGGGGACCAAATAAAAAATATGTGTCTTAAACATGATCAACTTGATCAAAGATCATAATTTGAAGTTGTGAGTACTACGAAAAGCCAATTGATTGAAATTATTTTCCTTTATCTTGTATGGGTGATGAACCAAGAAATGTCAAAGAGAATATTAATGGTGAAGAGGTAGCTCACAAAAGGAAGAATATGGGGGGAAGGAATGAATACCTTCAAATGGAAATGATCCAAGTGGATCGAACATGTCCAAGTACAAGTGGCTTAAACACAAAGGTTCAAAAAATCAAAGTGTCCGGAATGTGGAAAACTTAATGTGAAGTTGAAGATCTCGTCTTTCCGATTCCAATGATGCAAACAACACTCAATTCCAAGTCTCGTATAAAGGAGCTATGAGCAAGTCAAATTTCGAGGGTTGACTTGGTGATGTGGCGGACTAAGGAGGACATAAATTGGAAGTTTATAGCCACCGGATTTTGGCCAGCTCCGACCGGATTACGGGTGAAATTAGGGGGTCATTAATTTGACACCTTCGACCAAATTAACGAATTTTCAAAAAGGCCATTTTTTTTGTTAATTAAACAAAAAATATATAAAAAAAGGGTCGACGAGTGGCCAAACCCTATCAACCCCTCCGCATATCACAACATAACAAATTATATATTAATAAGGGGGTTGGAGTCCATGACCCCACTGCCCTCGTATCCCACAGGACCCAACATATATTACGACCAAAGTTATATATCATGGTTGGGCCGTTATGAACCCCACCGCAAAACCAACCCACGTGGACACATCCATTCAATTCTGGCAGAGTATGGGGGGTGGGCTGCCCAATGCGGGCCTAGCCCCCTCAACGTACCACATATTAAATGGTGCAAGATTTTTTAAAAACGTGGTGCAATTATAAAAATGAATTCTGACTTTAAAAGGACCACCTGAACCCCTCCCTTCCATTAAGGATCTGTAACCATTCATCCAATGGGCTCCTTGGGGAGTTTGCCCAACACTTCATTATAAAAACTTTGTATTTCATAAGTGCGCCCAGGTAGCCAGGAGCGAGCACAGAAATAGAGACAGTGGAACCATGAGCACTGTGGACGAGGGAGGTAGAATCATGATCTGAGGCCTTTCTAGAGGGGTCATATTTTCACTTTGTGGGATTCAAGAAACTTTTATATGGATTATACACTTCTCAATACCACGAATCCAACGGTGTTGTCCATTTCTTCATCAGAGGTCTTCAATTTCCAGCACTTTCAGATCTAGTGGGCTTCTCTCTCTCTCTTTCTCTCTCTCTCTCTCCCTACAACTGTCCCTCTCCCCTCTCTCTCTCTCTCTCACTCTCTCCCACCCCCCTCGCACTCTCTTTTCCTGTCTCTCTCCCACCCTCTCTCTCTGTCTCTCTATCTCTCTCTCCCCCTTCTCTCTCTCCCACTCGCTCTCTCTCTCTCACCACCCTCTCTCTCTCTCTCTCTCTCTCTCTCCCCTTACATCCCCCTCTCTCTCCATATCCCCCTCCATCCCCCCCCCCTCTCTCTCTCTCTCTCTCTCTCTCTCTCTCTCTCTCTCCTCCCCCCTATCTCTTGCCTCACTCGACTCTTTCTCTCCCTCTCCCTCTCCCCCACCCTCTCTCTCTTTATATTTCTCTCTCCCCTCCATACCCCCTCTCTGTCTATCCCCTCTCACTCTCTCTCTCCTACCCCCTCTCTCTCACCCCCCTCTCTCTCTCTCTCTCCCTCACCCCTCTCTCACTCTCTCTCTCTTTCTCTCCCTCTCTCTCTCACACACACACCCCCGCTCTCTCTCGCTCCCCCCTCCCTCTCGCTCTCTGTCTCCCTCTCCCCCCTCTCTCTCTCCCTCCATCTCTCTGCCTGCCCCCTCTCTCTCTCCCCCTCGGCTCTCTCTCTCTCTCACACACTGCCTCTCTCCCTCTCTTTCCCCTTCCTCCCTCTCTCTCTCTCTCACACACACACACACACTCCCTCTCTCCCTCTCTTGCCCCTTCCTCCCTCTCTCTCTCTCTCTCACACACACACACACTCTCTCTCCCCCCCCTCCTCTTTCTCTCTCGTTCCTCTGTCCCTCTCTCTTTCTTTGTTTCCTCTCTCTCTCTTTCTGACACAAACACACACACATAATCTCTCTTGCCCCCCCACCCCCCCCCCCCTCTCTCTCTCTCTCTCTCTCCATCCCCCCTCTCTCTATCCCCCCCCCCCTCTCTCCCTCTCCATCCCCCCTCTCTCTATCCCCCCTCCCCCCCTCTCTCCCTCACCCCTCTCACTCTCTATCTCTCTCACACACACACACACCCACTTTCTCTTGCTATCCCCCTCACTATATCTCTCTCTATCCCTCTCCCCACCTCTTTATCTCTCTCTTTCCCACCCTCTCTCTCTCGTCCCCCCTTCTCTTTCTCTCCCCTCTCCATCTCACTCTCTCACCCGCCCCCCCTTCTCTCTCTCTCTCTCTCTCTCGCCCCCCCTCTCTATCTCTCTCCCCCCCACCTCTCTCTCTCTCCCTCTTACCCCCTCTCCCTCTCTCTCTCTCTCTACCCCTTTCTCTCTCTCTCTCTCTCTCCCCCCTGCACTCTGTCTCTCTTTATCTCTCTCTCTCTCTCTCTCACACACACACACACTCCCTCTCTCCCTCTCTCCCTCACCCCTTCCATCCCTCACACACACACATACAGACTCCGTCTCTCAACTCCCCATCCCCCGTCCCCCCTCCCCCCCCTCTCTCTCTCTCTCTCTGACACACAAATACACACTCCCTCTCTCAACGCCCCCCCCCCACCACCTCTCTCTCTCTCTCTCTCACACACACACACACACTCCCTCTCTCACCCCTCCCCACTCTCTCTCTCTCCCCCTCTCTCTATCTCTCTCTCTTCTCTCTCTCTCTTTCTCTCACACACTCTCTCCCCCTCTCTCTGTCCCCTCCTGTCTCTCTCTCTCCCTCTCTCCCCTTTGCTCTTTTCTCCCCCCCCTCCCCCCTCGTCCGTGCCACCCCCCCCCCTTTGGCTCTCTCTCTCGAGATATCTCTCCCCTCCCCCTCTCTGATTATTGTCATTATCATCCCCTCATTATTATCATATCGTAAACAATTCTTGTATCATTTCACATATCAGATCACATCATCATGGCAAATACAAAAAACATGTTATCAATTAAAAATAAAAAAATCATCATATTATCTAAAAAGACACAATCATTATATCATCAAAGAAACAATAAACATATTATTATCATATAAAATATGCAAAAGAAAAAAAAAATACATACATAAATACATACACATTAGACATGCAAAAGATTTCAACATTATATAATGTTTCACTATATTTATTTCATTTAATTAGCATAAGCACACCATGATATGACATAAAAAAAAAACAAAAATTACTTTCATTTAAATGTATGCAAAAAATACTCCATCTTAAACATTATAACTAAGAATACAATTTTGGATTATGGACTAAGAATAGAGCATAGAAATCTAACAACACTATGACTTGGACTGGCAGGTACAGAAGGAGGAGACCTAGTAAAAATAAAAAAAAAATTAAAAAAAAGTAAAACATAAAAATTTAAAAACATTATATGTTAAGGTCAAACAAACCTAGTAAAAATAAAAAAAAATAAAACATAAAAATTTAAAAACATTATATGTTAAGGCCAAACAAATACGGAAGGATGGATGAGATACATTTGAGAATTTTACTCCAATATATGGAAACAAAACCAAAGAACAAAACATGAATATAAAATAAATATAACACTGTTACTTATAGGTTAAGTGTTCGAACAAATCCAATAAGTTAAATATTTAAAAATATAAAATAAAATCATGGAAAAATAGGTGTACATCAAGAAATACAAACGTAAAAGACATTTTCCAATTGATGAAAATACCATATATGATTCAACGTAAGAATTTTTCTATTGAACAACAAAATACCAAATATGATTCAACGTACGAATTTTGCCATTGAACAACAAAATACCGAATATGATTCAACGTATGAATTTTTACCAATGAACAACAAATTACATTTTTCCATTGAACAACAAAATACCAAATATAATTCAACGTATGAATTTTTACCATTAAACAACAAAATACATTTTTCGCATTGAACAAAACAATACCAAATATGATTCAACGTACGAATATCAGATATCAAATATGATTTTGTTTGTTGGTGATTTTCCCATTCTATAAAAATATCAGATATCAAATATGATTTTGTTTGTTGGTGATTTTCCTATTGAAGAAAATTTGCTCAAAAGACTGTACACCACAACGTGACTTCGTTTCGGGATCAGGGCAAGAAACAGGTGACTTCCTTATTTTGAGACGAGGGCAAGAAGATCGAAAGAAAGGTAAACGAGATCAGGTCAGGGAAAGAAAATATACATATATAAAATCGAAAGAAAAGTAAAAATTAAAAAAATTAATGACATATTGATATGGTGAGTCATGGGCTTTGACGAGGAAGGAAAAGAATATTGAAAATTTAATTCTATTTTAAACTGAAGAATATAAAATAAATATAAGAAACACATACCTGCAACAAATACTCTCTGGTTCCCTCCTCCTCTCCTCCTCTCAATTGATGACACAACGTCTTTCATTCGTTCATGCATCCATCTCTTCTGGCTGATGGTCAATTTAGTCCTCTATCAAAAACTAAGACTAAGACCCACCAGATAAAACATTGACATTATACGGTTACATATGATAAAAGAAGAAGAAGAGGAAGATGTACATATGATAGAAGAAGAAGAGGAAGATGTACATATGATAAAAGAAGTAGTGGAAAATGAACTTGGAACATATAGATGATAAAAGAAAAAGAAAAAATGAACTTGGAACTATTCGTTGAGAGTCAGCCATATATATATACAGATTCTCTCAACAAAAATCTTGATGGACCGTTAAAACGAGCGGATCACAGCTTACCACCACAATTTCTATAACCAAAAAAAACTTGATGGAGCGTTAAAAGGAGCGGATCACAGCTTACCACCACAACGTCTATAACCAAAAAAAAGAACCTTGATGGACCGTTAAAAGGAGCGGATCACAGCTTACCACCAGAACGTCTCTAACCAAAAAAGCAGATGCTTTTCAAAGAATGTTTTCCACGTCATCTGGGTCCAAACCAGTTGGGTTCTTAAATTTTAAAATTTAAATTTAAATTTTGGATAATGATGGTTGAATTTGAATTCAAGGTGTAAATATTTGGTATCGGTACTATTAATCTTGGCACTGACCCTTTTCTGGTCCTCTACCTTCTGCTGTCAGCAATTAGGTGTGCGTTCCTCCACTGTTTATATTTTAATTTGACCGTTGTTTCTGCCCTCAATTTCGATGATGCATTCAAATGATATATTTTTTATCATATATCTCTTATTTTATTTTTGTTGAAGTGGAAATGTAACGTTTTTTTTAAATATAGAGAATTGTAAATGATATAATAATCATGAATGTTTATTAAAGCTCAAAATTTGATTGAAAATTCAATTAAATGATAAATAATTTGAAATTACATTTTAATAGGACTGTATAGAAACGTTTCAAGTGAAGAGTGATTTTTTCTATTCTCAATTTATTCAAAATCACATAAATCATTTTGTTTGTCTTTCTAAAATAATTTAACTTCATAATTTTAATTGTTATGGTACTTTATTTTAAAACTTTAAATTAATATTATATTTATATATTTTTATAATATTATATTTATATATTTTTATATTGAGTGACTTGAGGTTCGCCATGCCATAACTAGACCCATTCCACTCTTCGACTCCATAGTCTTCCATATTGCTCCACTTCACAACCGTGCTTTTTCAAAATAAAAAATGACCATGATTACAAGTATATTGACAGTCACAACTTAACTTGGCTAATGCCAGTAATGATTAGTCCATCTCATAGGCATTTAAGTTATTCTATGCAAGTGAAATTCAATCTCGGATATAATAAAATTTTGGTATCTAAACATACATCATATACTAACAATGTCATTCCAAACATCTCTGAAATCCACCTCAACATTACATAAAATCATCGGTAAACCTCACATGGAATTTATCAGAACAACAGGAACTAAATGCATATTTCCACCACATTTAGAATAAAAACCCTAGAATCGATATCTCTTAAATGCAGTAGTCATTTAAGAAGATAAAATTCATCTTTGGTCCTAGAAGGAAAATTTATATATGGCTATTGGTTCCCCAATGCAAAAACAACAATTGAAAAAAACTTTGAAACTTCTCTGATGCAACAATGACAGTCAAAACAAACTTTTGAAACTCTGATGTTGAAGCTCCCACCAAATTACAAAATGCTTGGAGGGAAATATAAAATGAAAGAAGAAAATTTGTAATCACTAAAAGCACAAGGAGGAAAACACAAAGGCCTCTATTGCATCTTAATTTTATGGAATGAAATGGGTCATCATAAGAAAAATGCAACACATCATATTACTTGAACGCAATATTTTTTTTCTTTAGTCATCTAAATATTTTTTTTTCTTTATTCATTTTTGTAATCCTTTGTCTTAAAGAGAGGCACAAGTTTGAAGAAGGAAAATATCACGCATTGGATTATTTTTAAATAATATTGTTTTTATTTATTTAATTTTTTAGTCCTTTTCCTTTTTCCTATGCCTTTATGTTTTTTATTGATTTTTATACTTTTCTTTATTTTCTATGTTGCTAGAAAAAATCAGGCCAATTTTTTATAATTTAGATAAGATTAATAGCGTTAAATGGGTTTGACATGTAAAAATTACCTCGTAATTAAAATTGTGATTAAAAGAGTCCCTAAATTAGCATCCAACTAAACAAAATATCATATCTATGTATTTTTTTGTAATCAAATTATATTTGTATTATCAATATGGTGACAAACACTATGGAACATCCTTTATTTTTGGTCATATTTGTAGAGAAAGGATCATCATATGTTTATTGTTATATATGTACATTACAATTTCTTCCTATGTTATAGTTATTTCATTTTTTTAGGACCACTAAATGTTATTTCTTGGAGTTTAAGTAACTAGGTAAAATTTCCTAAACTCATGAGTTTTTCTAAATTAATATATTATTTTTAAGTGTCAAAAAATAAAGGGAGGAGTAGGTGTTTATTGTTTAATTGTTCAATTTGATGGAGATTCCAGTTTTGTACTATGATGATTTATGGGAGCTTTCACTATCAAAATATAAATAACAGATTGATTTGTTTTTACAAAACATTATAAATTGTTTAATGAGGTAGTGATTAGTTTTTCTACAACTATATTTCTAGTTTATCTATTAGGCATTAGACATTTTTTATATTTCTATATTTGCAAACTTCCTTTTCAAATTTTATGATAATAATAATAATAATAATCTACTTTTTTGGGTTCTTGTCAAGACAAACACCGATTTTTTGTATGGCAACCCTTGCTTGTAAAATTCTATGATACCCATGAGGTGTAGACCAATTGGTTTGAGTGGAGTTTAGTCCCAAATTTCTTTCATGCTCAAACCTCGTGGGAAGCAGTTGTGGATGGAATCCACTTATGGGGGAATTTAACTATCCCAAAGAGCATCCATGATCAATGGATCTTCACACAATCCTTGGAAAGAACCATGAATCTTATCTTATTGTTATGTGAATTTTAGAGTTTTGCCTATGTGCATTCTAGATTCCTTAATAGGTGTATTTCAATATTCTTTATTCAATCTTATAAGGTGGTTTCCATTCTTGATGATGAAATGAAAGAGAAAAAAGGAGCTAGTGGGAGTTGCACTCCCACCCCATGATGGGAAGCACCCACAAAATGAATGCAAGCGTTGGAGCCATGAATGCCACAACTCAATATAAAGATAGTTTCCATGAACCATTAATACTTGTAAATTGTGATAGAACATAGATAGGGCACCTAATCTTTGAAAAAATAAAGGGCCATGCCCATGGAAATAATTTAGTGCTTATGAGTTTTAAAGGTATATATAAATAATAAATGTAAAATGAAATATATTGAGAGTAGAGAAATTTGAAGAGGACAGGAGAGCATTTATCTTCAAACATATATATTTTACCTTTGTGTTTCCATAAAAGCTACCATAAAAGAGGTTAAATCATTCTGAATTTATCTTTAAACATATATATTTTACCTTTGTGTTTCCATAAACGCCACCATAAAAGAGGTTAAATCATTCCTCTCAAACCTGAAAAAGCAAAATAGAGAAATAAAAGCAATGACTTAATTAATAAAAATGCAAAAAGAATAAACAAAATCAATGGTGAAAGTGAAAAATATTTATGTAGGAATAGTAGAAATGCACTAATCTTATGCATTAGTTTACTTAGGTTCATTTTCTAAAATCCTCAATGTATCCCCAACAATCTATGGATTCACATAGTCTGTTTTGAATTTTCTTGTGGCTTTTGTTGATGATGGCTTCTAATTTCCTTCCAAATAAACCCTAGTATTCGAAATATCATTTTAATTTTGGATTATCAAAAATTTTGAGATCAAAAATCATGGTAATGTTGTAAAGATACACAATGATTAAGTTGGAATATTTTCATAAGGGCTAGATATCAAATTTTGATGGAATAAGATCATAATCAAAATGATGAAATTAGCCATGGGGACGAAATAAGAAATATGTGTCTTAAATACGATCAACTTGATCAAAGATCATAATTTGAAGTTGTGAGTACTACGAAAAGCCAATTGATTGAAATTACTTTCCTTTATCTTGTATGGGTGATGAACCAAGAAATGTCAAAGAGAATATTAATGGTGAAGAGGTAGCTCACAAAAGGAAGAATATGGGGGAAGGAATGAATACCTTCAAATGGAAATGATCCAAGTGGATCGAACATTTCCAAGTACAAGTGGCTTAAACACAAAGGTTAAAAAATCAAAGTGTCTGGAATGTGGAAAACTTAATGTGAAGTTGAAGATCTCGCCTTTCTGATTCCAATGATGCAAACAACACTCAATTCCAAGTCTGTATAAAGGAGCTATGAGCAGTCAAATTTCGAGGGTTGACTTGGTGATGTGGCAGACTAAGGAGGACATAAATTGGAAGTTTATAGCCACCAGATTTTGGCCAGCTCCGACCGGATTACGGGCGAAATTGTGGGGTCATTAATTTGACACCTTCAGTCAAATTAACGAATTTTCAAAAAGGCCATTATCATCCCCTCATTAGTATCCTTATCATTAAACAATTCTTGTATATTTTCACATGTACAATCCACATCATGTAGCAAACAAAAACATGTTATCAATTAAAAATAAAAAAATCATCATATTATCTAAAAAGACACAATCATTATACCATCAAAGAAACAATAAACATATTATTATCATATAAAATATGCAAAAGAAAAAAAAATACATACATAAATACATACACATTAGACATGCAAAAGATTTCAACATTATATAATGTTTCACTATATTTATTTCATTTAATTAGCATAAGCACACCATGATATGACATAAAAAATAACAAAAATTACTTTCATTTAAATGTATGCAAAAAATACTCCATCTTAAACATTATAACTAAGAATACAATTTTGGATTATGGACTAAGAATAGAGCATAGAAATCTAGCAACACTATGACTTGGACTGGCAGGTACAGAAGGAGGAGACCTAGTAAGTGTCACTGTGAGTCACAAAGGTGTCAATCTATAAGTTGTTGATTCCTATGTCATGAATTGGAATTTTGTATTGTGTAGTGATGCTTTTATGTCATATGTAGGTGAAGAAATTTGTGTTGGAAGTAATGCTTCCATGTCATATGTAAGTGTCATTCTGAGTCCTAAGCTGTCAGTCTATAAGTTCTTGATTCCTATGTTATGAATTGGAATTGTGTATTGTGTCATGTCTGAGCCATCATTTGTGGAATTCAATTTTCTATGTACTATATATTGTAACTATTGTAATTAATAAAACAATACTGTGTGCTTGTTGTGTGCAACCACTGTCTCTATGTCTCTTCATATTTTTATAAATTTCATCTCCCTTGGCTCATGTTAGATCTATACTTAAGATGGATCTATGCTAGTTAGGTAGAAGAACCTAAAGAAGCATTTAAGCAAAAATCCAGATTCTACACCTCCAATCAATTTAGTCATTCCAAGAACTATTGATATTTCCACATTCTCTTCATGGTTTTGGTGAACTTATGGTTTTTCTACTTCACTTGAAATTTGAAATATATGAATTTGGTAGCACAATATTTTGCATAATCAAATCTCCATTACTAAACATTTTGGTATATATTTAGTTAGTAAGTAGATATTTGAAATAATTAAAAAATAGTTTTTTTTTTTTTTTTTAAACATTTTAAGCTTATTTATATATATAGAAAACATATCAGATATCAATTTAATTTTACATATAATAGGATCAAAATAGGTCGATATCAATTTAATATTAATTTAAATTTGGTTGAAAATAAATATAGATATTTATTTTATTTTATTTTTTAATATATTCATATTTAAATAATATATAAATTTTAATTCTATTTTTTTCTTCTAATTTTATTATAAATTTAAAATTAAAATAAATTAAATGTTAAAAATATGTTTTATATATTAAGCTCTTCTAAAAAAAATTCTTTGTATACTAGGTGAAACATTCTTTTAAGCTAACCATATAATTTTTAATGAAAATTTAAATATTTCTTGTTTGTAAAAGTATTGTGATTTGTGGAATTAACCTAGGATTTAAGAAAGTATGACTGATTTAGGTGTTCCCTTCCCCTGTTTCAAGGGTATGCTAGTATTACAAGGTTACGAGAGAAGCATTTCTTTATTTCTATCTTAACACATTCAATATAATTGATAGTCTTCATTACCAATAGAATTACTCTTTTAAGTTTTATTTTGTTTTAATTGAAAATCACAAGTTTTTCAATATGATGTTATATTTTACTCATTTTTAAATTAGTTATTTTACCTATTTTTAATACTAATTTAATGTGCAGTATAATTAATAGACAAAAATGAAATTTTCACATTGTTTTTGGTTAATTTTAACTAAGATTTGGTAAATATATTTAAAAGCTTGACTTTAAGTTGTTTAATACATCAAATTCTAGTGTCCTTGGGTTTGAATCTATTTATACATTCAAAAATATATTTTAAACAAAAAATAATCATAATCTTGTTCGAAACTGAATCCCCAAATTCTAGTGAAAAATGTCATTTCATCTATAAGTTAAACACTACCCAAATTTAATATGATTTTCCACTCAAGGTAAAGATAAGGCCAAACTTAATTTATAAATTTGCATTGGAAATATAGTCCTTTTAATTGTTATATTGCTAATTTATATATTTATAAATTTTTTTTGTTTAAATAGTTTGTGTGGTTTTAAAGAAGTTTCTACTTTTTTCTTCTAATTTTTGATATATTTTGTCCATGTTTATTTGGTTTTTTGATACAACATCTAATGGCTAACATTTTATCAAAAAAATGATCCTAGAGGTTGAGAAAATTCATAGTTAAAAGAATGTATTCCTTAGAAGAAACCAATTTGCAAAATTGCATCTTTGTATTTTACAAAAAACTATAATTTTTTTCTAGTGCATTATTCCATTTAGAATATGATTCCTATAGATCATGTCCTTAAATACAAATACATTTTCATGCTACACATTTCCATTATCGTTTAGGGAATAAATTCTCTCCTTTATGAGCTCACTCTACATTTTATTCCTCCCTTAGTGGAAATTACTTAAAAACTATTATTTTCGACAACTCTAATTTATAGGGAATCTCCTCAATACTTTCAATGTAATTTACAACCCCAAATTATTTCATATTTAGTAGGGTATCCCCTTATAATTTTTGACATAACATCTATAACTCATTTCATTTTTAATTAATCATATTTGATATAATGAAATAGGAAACAATGCAATTTAACTAGCTTAAAGAAACATAATTTCCATATATGACTACATAATTGGCATATGTGACCATAGTCATTTGTATACATGATTTAAACAATAAGAACAAATTCTCAATTCTATTTTTTGCATCTCTAGTTACAAAATATATAGAAATATCTTAGATCGCATTGTTAGGCACTAGACACTAAATATAAAAGCACACAAATTAATAAGAAGAGTTTAGTTTATCATAAAATACACTTCTACATGATTCCTTGTTAATTTTTATCCCAAGAATAATGTTATTGTATATCAAAACCACTTTTGGTTGTTTTTTCATTTCATGATCACAATCACTTGCAACATGATAAGAATAAGAAGACAAAATGTTGAAATCCCAAATTTTGGGATTTCATAAACATACTTACTAACTATTCATTATTGATCATTGTGTTAGATAATTTACTTTTGGATTTCATAAGCATACTTAATAAATATTCTTTCTTAATTAGTGTGTTAGATATTTGCTATTATTTCTAGCTCTCCTATTTGGGTTCCACTGTCATGTGCATTAAGGAAAACTTGACTCTGAATCACCTAGTTGTTGCTTATGGTGATAAAATTGAGTTTTCATGTATTTAATTAAGGACTCTAAATCATCTAGTTGTTGTTTATGATGATAAAATAAATTCATCTATGTTTGAGGCTATTATCATGGAACTTTCACCACTTGTCAAGTGTGTGTCCATTCAAAATTCAAATTTCAATGCTTGTTTTTAGGGAGGACATAATGTAGTGGAAACACTATTTTGATACCTACTTGGGTTCTAGTGATTTGTTAATGGGGTTGATATACATATTAGCATATATATATTTTAGTGCAATACTTTTTAATCATTGAGAGGGATTAAAATGAAATAAAATCATAACCGATCAGTGCATAGAAGATCTAGGTTAAAATAGATCTATATTGATTTATTCTTTTATTAGAGATTTCTAGTATTAGTATGGCGAGTTATTATTTTAATTTTATTTTACATTTGTGTGAATTTTGTATTTTTTCCATTTCTTTAATTAACATCAAGACTACTCCCATAGCATGCCCACATGCATATGTCTCCACTTCGAAGGGATATTGTAAGTTTAGTTATGCTAGAACCAATGCTTGATTGATATTCTTCTTTAACACTACAAAAGATCTTCGTTGACCCTTTCCCCATTGGAAAATCTTGCCACTTGACATTGTGGTGTGGAGTGGTGTTGCTAACACTAAAAAAAAATTATATTAATTTCTTTAAGTACTATGCCACCTCAAAAAAAATCCTAACCTCAAAAATATTTAGTAAGCCTTACAGACGAATTCTTGATGACCTCCATCTTGGAAGGATCTATCTTCGACTCTCCTCCACCTATCACATATCCCAAATAAACCAAAGGATATTGTGAAAAATCATACTTCTTGAGGTGTTCCAACAATTAGTGCTTCTTTAAAGTCTCTAGCACCTACATCAAATGTGATATGTGCTCCTATTAAGTAGCAATGTATACTAGTAAATCATCAAAATAAAAAATAAAAATTGAACATATAAAATTGCACAATATATCATTCATTAACTTCATGAATGTAGTTGGTTCATCACATAGGCTAAATATTATAACTATCCACTCATACAAACCTTGTCTAGTTTTGAAGGTGGTCTTGTAGGTATCCTGTTCTTTGACTCAAACCTGGTGATACCCTGATTTTAAGTCTAGATTTCTTAAGTATTTATCTTGTTGGAAAATATATCATCTATCCTAGGTAAGGGGTACCCATTATTCAACATAATTTTGTTTAAAACCATGAAACCTATTGGTGTTAATATGTCAATGATCAAACATGCTATTTCAGTTAAGTTGCTAGTAGTCATCGGTCAAAATTTTTGGTCTTTTCAAACAAGTTTTCAAAATAAATTTTGGTCACTGAAGGATTCTAGGCTAGAAATGTTGCTCCCTTCATCTCATCCATGAACATCAATCACTTTAAAGGTCATCCCATTCATTTTCATTTAAAATTATTAGGTCATTCACTCCATCTCATCTAGGTCTGTTGTCTAGGTGTCATTGTTTTTCCTTTGAAAAGTCCAATTTGTCATCGAACAATGCAAATAATCCTTCATTTTCACCATATAAGTCTAGAGTCATCATACTTAGCTGAATAAAGTAAGGAAAGTTGTCTTATTTCAAAATTTGTTTCAAAGTCAAAAGATTTCAAAAGGAAAAATTGTCTTATTGTTTTCACTACATGACAAAAAGGTAATTTCAAAGCTTATAAAGGACAAAAGAGGCTCATCCAAACTCATTATTCTATTTTCATGTGTCGTAGAGCTCCTCTTTTACCTCCATTGGACTCCATAGTGGTCAACGGTTTGAAACAAAGGCAACAAACTACTCCATATCATAGTTGCTACACTTTAACTGACCTTTGATATGCTTTTGGAGCATGTTGTTATGTTTTTGCAATAGTTTTTATGCTTCTGGATTACGTTGTTACATTTCTGGAAAAAATTTTATGCTTATGGAGAATGTTGTTATGCTTCTGTAGCACGTTGTTACACTTCTGGAACACATTGTTACGCTTTTGTTGGGGGTGTCTTACACATCTAGAAAGTGTTGAATTATGGTATTTTGGCTCTCAAACTACTCAAACAAGTTCAAGGCTCATTGGAATCAGTTTTCTAAGCTCTTAAAACAGTAAGTAAGCTACTCATACCCTCCTGCGGTCAATTTATCAAGCTTACTGTTGATTTTCATGCTCACTTCATTATCCATTATAATTTCACTTCTTTACATCATTGAAATATTTCAGCGAACCAAACCCTAACCCTCTGATCTAACACTATTATACATATCCCACATACATAATACTACCATCCCCCACCATACATATCCTTCCTAAGAGCCATTTTCACCAAATCCTAATTTCTAGCTAGTTTTCAAGAGTTAAACTGGAAAATTCTCATGTTTCCCTCATTTTACCACCTTCCTCACATTCATTTCACTTGATTTCACTCATATCATGGAGCCAAAATGCAAGCCTATCTTCTGAATTTTTTTTCATAATTTTACTTGACTTTAAAACACTTCATCTCACCCTCTAAGTCTACCCCATCACTATACTCTTTTTTTCACAAATTACACTACACATACCCATTCCATCTAAACACTAGGGTTTCATCCTTTCATCCTTTCAACTCATAATATCATTTCTCCATCATTTTTTAAAAAATCATTCCAAGGGTCAAGTCATTTGCCACTCATAGGGCCAGTTTTACTTCAAACTATGTTTCTGACCAAACAGAGATGAATTTAACAAAAGTGAGAATTTTTTTTTTCCATAATAGGTCAAGGAAGAAAAACCTCCTTCAGTGTTTACACAGGTGTCATGGTTTTGGAGAAATGTCAAAATACAAATGCCATAGGAGAGTTGTTGCACTTCTAGAGTGATCTTGGGAAAATCAATTTTTCTCATAACTACAGTGTCCAAATGACTTTCTTGATAAGTCAAATTAAAACTATATTGGAAAATATTTCCTATGAGCTATCATGATCTCAATTTTGAGTTGAGGAAGGCCTCAAAAATTTTCCTGCAACAACACTGCATTTTTTCACCCTCATTCTGTACTTTTTGACCAATCTTGGGAGAATCACTTTTTGATAAGGAAAATCAACTCCAATCATAACACCAAAGGTATATTTGGAGAGTAGACAAGATAATATTTCCAACAAGATATCCTTGTCCCAATTTGGATGCTGGGAAGGCCTCCAAATGTGGTCTGCAAAACAGTGTTGCACACAGAGCGCGTGTTCTGCACTATTGCTGCACGTTTGCTTAAGGGAGGGTGAGTTTCCTTCTAGTGCTACGCTCTTTTTTGGGTCATCCAATGAGAAACTGGTCACCACCATTGATTTCAAAATAATGAGGACATGAACCCTGTACATTTTCTAAGAATTTGGAGGAAAACTGGTTAGTGAAAATGACAAAAAACCACCGAAAAACCATGTTTCTGCCTCATGTTTGGCCTTGGTGCTGCACATTTACCAGTCTTGAGAAAATGAGTTTTTGACAGGGAAAATGAGCTTCATTTTTCAAACTGAAGGAAATTATAGAAATTAGACTTGAAGGGCTTTCTAACAAGCCATATTGGAGCTAATTTAGACACTTGCAACCCAGCCAAAAACAACTTGCAAGAGTGGGCATATTTACCAAAGTGAGGGCATGTTTGACAATTTGCTGATATTTTGAAATTTCACTGCAAATTTTGAATTTTGTCTTGAGAATCATGATTTCACTTATGTAATTGAGCATGGTAAATGTAAATATGATTTGGGTAAGTTACCTAGGGGTATATTCATGAGGTAAATGTACTCATCAAAGTTGAATGAATCAGTTTCAATGTAATTATGGATGAGTCACGTTGACCTCCCTACACTCTAGGTATCAGTTTAGATTATTGTGGATCAAGTACTCAACTTAGGGATTTTACAACTGAGGTTGGGAGAATTTGTTTGAGGCCTATATCATGTAATTCTTGACTCATTTTCAAAATTTGGAATCAGTTTGGTGTTTTGTTAGTTTGATCAAGGAAACATTGTACTCAATTTGACTAAGCTAATAAAGAGGAGTTGCAACTACTTTTATGGGATACTTATGGTATTGAATTTCTATCATTGTTTCTTATTCAGTATCATATGTTTGAAAGTATTGTGTTCATTTTCACTATCATTATATGTTATGATATTTTACAAGTTAGAAATTCAGAATACATGCTTGCACATGCTCTGTTTTGGGTAAATGATCATATTTTGTTCATCTTCTTTTGTCTGAGAAAAATAATTCTCCTATTCTTTTCCTAGCCTTATTACAATTTCAACACCATTCCATAACAATTCTCTTCAATTTATAATCATTGTACCTACCTTTCCCCATTGATCCCTGCAACCCTAACTCATTTTCCCTGACTTAGCTTTCCTTGACCTAATTTCTTCATCTAGTGATTCCCCAACCAAATCAAATTCTAAACAACCCCCTGCACTATATATCTAGCCTAAAAACCCTAATTTCTCCAACCCTCTTGGTTGTGACCCTTTTGGAGAGAGCCCTCTCCGACTTGACAGGGATAGCTATCAAGTCAAAATCTTGGTTTGTGGTTACCTTTGTTAGAATTCCTTCCACAGCCTTGGGAATCTGGTGGATTGATAACACCACTAACATTTCACATATAAGAATTTTTCAAGAAAAAATTAAAAAGTGGAAAGAAGCTGAAACAAACAAGATAAAAACGGATACATAATGCTCATTAACCCAATTGGAATCCATCCATAGATAATGTTGTTCTTATATTAAATTTCAAAAACAGATCCCTCAGATATGCATTTAGATCTCAAAACAGTATTACATGAAAAACCACATAGTATGGATCCAAAACTTCCACAAAATCCAAAACCATTTATTACTTGGTGAGTTCCACATTTATAGGCCTTCCTCCACAGTCTCTTAGCTAGATATTTTTTTAGGCAGATATTAATTCTTGATTCCTAGAACATACATTATAATCAAAATGATATGGTCCAACTACAACGTTCTATGAGAAACGCTCTTCCTAATTGAAAATAACAATAACGAGGGTGAAATCATGATTTCACCATCTAAACATCACAACAGAGAAGTAAAATAAAACAACGTAACTATGGGTTGCATGGGTCGAACCTTGATATCTTCAACGGCTATGCCGAGGGGTGGCAGAAGGTACTGAGGTGTGTGGTTGTATGGGAGTGGAAGAAGAGCCAGAGTGGTAAGATGACGGAGGAACCATCGACTGTGAAGTGGATTCGGCTGGAGGGTGCATGTGTTCGTAACATCTCTACCATACGACGTCTGCAAGTAAGGGTGCCAAGATAAAAAGCTCGAATAGTGTGCGCAACTAAGTCATATCGTAGTAATCAAGGATGGCAGAAAGTAACTGCTTGACCTTTGCGAGTAGTAGGAATTCCTTGTGGAGTGATGCCACCAAGGTTTCGGCCTTAACACGAGAGGTATTTTTCAAAGTTGAGTAAGCCCTGAATTTAATCTCGGTCATCTGTTTCTTATATGTGGACCAAGGGATCAGTACACCTAAGGGGTCCCAGGAAGCTGACAACCCTGCCTCTACCACCTTATTCCATTCATGATCGAATGCTTCCACCCCTTTGGCAATTATCCCAAAACATCCAGATGCTTTTATCCATGCCTCCTCCTTGTGTACCATCTTCATGATTTCCATTACTGTCCTAAAATGGTCGACCACTCTGTGCATGCCCAAATATTCAGTGGGGAGTTTTTTGATGAATCAAATACATCCACACGTGATTGTCATGTTGTCATTTCCCTCTCGATGACCTACATCCAGTTGCACTTAGAAATCACAGATGACATTCTTTTTATCGTTTTCCAATGTGATGAGCTCCCAGTGATCCTTCACCTCTTTCATGATCTCACTCCAGGAAATTTTTCTGGCCTCTACTAGTGACATATTATCTTTGAGCTACATTTTTAATTCTTTGACTGACTTTCTCATCTCATGAGACTCCCTGCAATTGGCATCCATCTCTTTTTGAAAATATGAGATCGTCTTTTCCTTTTCTATGAGGGCAACCTTTGCTTCATCTAACAAACTGCACACAGTTCGTGTCTTATCTTCTGAGACCTTCAACTCTGTTAGGGCGTTGGTTAGGTGTTTTGAGGCATTCTATGGATCATCGGGCACTTTAACTAGGCATACATGACTGTCTTGTGCATGTTGGATTCATTATCCTCTTTAGCTCAGTTATCTCCTCATCCTTTTGGAGAAGAATCTCTATAAGGGTCTCCTTCTCTTTCTCAACCTTAGCCAAATCCGTTGTTTGGATGTGCTCTGAACGAGGAATATTTAACATTTAACTTGCGTCGCAACTCTTGCACCTCTAATTCTGTCTTCTGTAGTAGAGTTTGCATTGTCACATTTTGATTAGTGCCCTTACCCACTATCATCTTCTTGTAATCTGCTAATTGACTGGAAATAGCCTTTGCATTTTATCTCTCTCTCTTCAGGTTATTTGACATCTTGTTAACTTACTCTGAGACTTTTCCAATGCAAGGATGTGTTTCAACACCTTGGTATGAAACATATATCCAATAGCCTTGTGTAGGTTTAACTTGTCAGCTAATGGGATGGAAGCAAGCTCGAGTATCATTTATAGGGCCCTATACTTGGAAGCTAGAGGCAAAGGGTGAGAATACGAATGTTGATTTGTGAATATCATTTGATCATTCTCCATATTAAGAGTTTTCAAGAGCCTAGTATAGTGTTTTTCCATGAACTTAGCTAGCTCGGCCCTCAACCTCTCCCTGGCCAACTAGTTCTTTGATTTAGTCTGCTCTCCTTTTGGCCATTCCTTTCCTGATCCTATGTCCCCTTCTAAAGGGAATTCCACTAGGGTGATCACCTGTGAGTATTCTGAAGGTGCCTTTGAAGATGTTGATTTGAAAGACAATTGGAACCCTGGATTGTATTATCCTTTACCAATATATTTCGGGGCTTCCTCTTTGGGCTTCTCGGTGACCTGTCCTTCAGGCCCCTCTGTTATTTTCCTTTTGTTGAGGTGACCTCCCTCTTCTTCATCCAAAAAATCCTATTACATTTGATAACTCTCCTGATCCCACCTCGTTGTGCAAACTGTCTCCTCTCCCTTCAGTAGCTAGGGATTTAGCCTCCATATCTGTATCTAAAGGCCATGAATCTAATTTAGCTTTCCATTATATTAGAGGTCTAGGCTCATGTTCATATGTCGAATATTTAATCTTCTTCCTTCTGTGTGCGATACATCCCTTAGGATCATAGTGACGTACATCCCCTTGCAGGAAATTCATCTTCCGCAACAGCCCCTCATCCAAGTGCAGTGCATGTAATTAGTTGATAGTAAAAGGCCCTACCATGGTCAGGAGCCTCAGAATACATCCACTCTTCGTAGGCACAAAATGAGTTTCGTTTGCACTCACGACCTGTCGGCTGAACTTGAGGGAAAAAATTCTCATAGACATGAAAAATCTGGGATGTAAAGGAGGAAGTTCAGAACCATAAACCTTGATA
>JAXQQM020088144.1:170000-215000 GCA_034641835.2 Pinus albicaulis
TGAGATTGGGTATCCAGAACAGAGAGCAATTAAAGATTAAAGATCGAAGGACATAGTAGATTAATGCAATTAGGGATCGAGCATAAAGGTTAGGCCAGGAAGATACTAAAGGAGGAGACGTAGACGTAGTTCAGAGATGAACTCACGTCTAGATCCAATCACTAGTCGAGGGGTATAAAAGCATGACAGGACACGTGGGGGGAAATCACGTGAAAACACAGTCAATTGCAGGAATGACATATTGATATGGTGAGTCATGGGCTTTGACGAGGAAGGAAAAGAATATTGAAAATTTAATTCTATTTTAAACTGAAGAATATAAAATAAATATAAGAAACACATACCTGCAACAAATACTCTGTGGTTCCCTCCTCCTCTCAATTGATGACACAACGTCTTTCATTCGTTCATGAATCCATCCCTTCTGGCTGATGGTCAATTTAGTCTTCTATCAAAAACTAAGACTAAGACCCACCAGATAAAACACTTGCAGTCACAGTTACCGAAAACATTGACATTATACGGTTACATATGATAAAAGAAGAAGAAGAGAAAGATGTACATATGATAGAAGAAGAAGAGGAAGATGTACATATGATAAAAGAAGAAGTGGAAAATGAACTTGGAACATATAGATGATAAAAGAAAAAAAAAATGAACTTGGAACTATTCGTTGAGAGGCAGCCATATATATATACAGATTCCCTCAACAAAAATCTTGATGGACCGTTAAAAGGAGCGGATCACAGCTTACCACTAACGGATCACAGCTTACCACCACAACGTCTATAACCAAAAAAAAGCTTGATGGACCGTTAAAAGGAGCGGATCACAGCTTACCACCACAACGTCTATAACCAAAAAAAGAACCTTGATGGACCGTTAAAAGGAGCGGATCACAGCTTACCACCAGAACGTCTCTAACCAAAAAAAAAGCTTGAGATGCTTTTCAAGAAATTGTTTTCCACGTCATCTGGTTCAAACCAGTTGGGTTTTCTTAAATTTAAATTTTGAATGTTGATGGTTGAATTTGAATTTAAGGTGTAATCTTTGATATCCGGTAATAATAAGTACTTTATTAATCTTGGCGCAGGCCCTTTCTGGTCCTCTACCTTCTGCTGTCAACCATTAGGTGTGCGTTCCTCCACTGTTTCCATTTCCAATTTGACCGTTGTTTCTGCCCTCAATTTCGATGATGCATTCAAATGATATATGTTTTAATAATATATATCTTATTTTATTTTAGTTGAAGTGGAAATGTAACGTTTTTTTTTAAATATAGAGAATTGTAAATGATATAATAATCATGAATGTTTATTAAAATAAAATTTGATTGAAAATTCAAATAAATGATAAATAATTTGAAATTACATTTTAGTAGGAGTGTATTTAATAGGAGTGTATAGAAACCTTTCAAGTGAAAAGTGATTTTTTCTATTTTCAACTTATTCAAAATCACATAAATCATTTCATTTGTCTTTCTAAAATAATTTAACTTCATAATTTTAATTGTTATGGTACTTTATTTTAAAACTTTAAATTAATATTATATTTATATATTTTTATAATATTATATTTTTATATTTTTATATTGAGTGACTTGAGGTTCGCCATGCCATAACTAGACCCATTCCACTCTTCGACTCCATAGTCTTCCATATTGCTCCACTTCACAACCGTGCTTTTCCAAAATAAAAAAACATGACCATGATTACAAACATATTTTGAAACAGTAAACTTGCTAAAGCTATTACCAATGACAGATTGAATCCATCATAGGCATTTAAGTTATTCTATGCAAGTGAAATTCAATCTCGGATATAATAAAATTTTGGTATTTAAACATACATCATATACTAACAATGTCATTTCAGACATCTCTGAAATCCATCTCAACATTACATAAAATCATCGGTAACCTCACATGGAATTTATCAAAACAACAGGAACTAAATGCATATTTCCACCACATTTAGAATAAAAACCCTAGAATCGATATCTCTTAAATGCAGTAGTCATTTAAGAAGATAAAATTCATCTTTGGTCCTAGAAGGACAATTTATATATGGCTATTGGTTCTCCAATGCAAAAACAACAATTGAAAAAAACTTTGAAACTTCTCTGATGCAACAATGACAGTCAAAACAAACTTTTGAAACTCTGATGTTGAAGCTCCCACCAAATTACAAAATGCTTGGATGGAAATATAAAATGAAAGAAGAAAATTTGTAATCACTAAAAGCACAAGGAGGAAAACACAAAGGCCTCTATTGCATCTTAATTTTATGGCAAATGAAATGGGTCATCATAAGAAAAATGCAACACATCATATTACTTGAACGCAATATTTTTTTTCTTTAGTCATCTAAATATTTTTTTTTTCTTTATTCATTTTTGTAATCTTTTGTCTTGAAGAGAGGCACAAGTTTGAAGAAGGAAAATATCACACATTGGATTATTTTTAAATAATATTGTTTTTATTTATTTAATTTTTTAGTCCTTTTCCTTTTTCCTATGCCTTTATGTTTTTTATTGATTTTTATACTTTTCTTTATTTTCTATGTTGCTAGAAAAAATTAGGCCAATTTTTTATAATTTAGATAAGATTAATAGCGTTAAATGGGTTTGACATATAAAAATTACCTCGTAATTAAAATTGTGATTAAAAGAGTCCCTAAAGTAGCATCGAACTAAACAAAATATCATATCTATGTACTTTTTTGTAATCAAATTATATTTGTATTATCAATATGGTGACAAACACTATGGAAAATCCTTTATTGTTGGTCATATTTGTAGAGAAAGGATCATCATATGTTTATTGTTATATATGTACATTACAATTTCTTCCTATGCTATAGTTATTTCATTTTTTTAGGACCACTAAATGTTATTTCTTGGAGTTTAAGTAACTAGGTAAAATTTCCTAAACTCATGAGTTTTTCTAAATTAATATATTCTTTTTAAGTGTCAAAAAAATAAAGGGACGTGTAGGTGTTTATTGTTTAATTGTTCAATTTGATGGAGATTCCAGTTTTGTACTATGATGATTTATGGGAGCTTTCACTATCAAAATATAAATAACAGATTGATTTGTCTTTACAAAACATTATAAATTGTTTAATGAGGTAGTGATTAGTTTTTCTACACCTATATTTCTAGTTTATCTATTAGGCATTAGACATTTTTTATATTTCTATATTTGCAAACTTCCTTTTCAAATTTTATGATAATAATAATAATAATAATAATCTACTATTTTGGGTTCTTGTCAAGACAAACACCGATTTTTTGTATGGCAACCCTTGCTTGTAAAATTTTATGATACCCATGAGGTGTAGACCATTTGGTTTGAGTGGAGTTTAGTCCCAAATTTCTCTCATGCTCAAACCTCGTGGGAAGCGGTTGTGGATGGAATCCACTTATGGGGGAATTAAACTATCCCAAAGAGCATCCATGATCAGCGGATCTTCACACAATCCTTGGAAAGAACCATGAATCTTATCATATTGTTATGTTCATTTTAGAGTCTTGCCTATGTGCATTCTAGATTCCTTAATAGGTGTATTTCAATATTCTTTATTCAATCTTATAAGGTGGTTTCCATTCTTGATGATGAAATGAAAGAGAAAAAAGGAGCTAGTGGGAGTTGCACTCCCACCCCATGATGGGAGGCACCCACAAAATGAATGCAAGCATTGGAGCCATGAATGCCACAACTCAATATGAAGATAGTTTCCATGAACCATTAATACTTGTAAATTGTGATACAACATAGATAGGTCACCTAATCTTTGAAAAAATAAAGGGTGATGCCCATGGAAATAATTTAGTGTTTAGGAGTTTTAAAAGTATATATAAATAATAAATGTAAAATGAAATATATTGGTGTTTCCATAAAAGCTACCATAAAAGAGGTTAAATCATTCTGAATTTATGTTTAAACATATATATTTTACCTTTGTGTTTCCATAAAAGCCACCATAAAAGAGGTTAAATCATTCCTCTCAAACCTGAAAAAGCAAAATAGAGAAATAAAAACAATGAATTAATTAATAAAAATGCAAAAAGAATAAACAAAATCAAAGGTGAAAGTGAAAAATATTTATATAGGAATAGTAGAAATGCACTAAGCTTATGCATTGGTTTACTTAGGTTCATTTTCTAGAATCCTCAAAGTATCCCCAACAATCTATGGATTCACATAGTCTGTTTTGAAATTTATTGTGGCTTTTGTTGATGATGGCTTCTAATTTCCTTCCAAATAAACCCTAGTATTCGAAATATCATTTTAATTTTGGATTATCAAAAATTTTGAGATCAAAAATCATGGTAATGTTGTAAAGATACACAATGATTAAGTTGGAATATTTTCATAGGGGTTAGATATAGAATTTTCATGGAATAAGATCATAATCAAAATGATGAAATTAGCCATGGGGACCAAATAAAAAATATGTGTCTTAAACATGATCAACTTGATCAAAGATCATAATTTGAAGTTGTGAGTACTACAAAAAGCCAATTGATTGAAATTATTTTCCTTTATCTTGTATGGGTGATGAACCAAGAAATGTCAGAGAGAATATTAATGGTGAAGAGGTAGCTCACAAAAGGAAGAATATTGGGGAAGGAATGAATACCTTCAAATGGAAATGATCCAAGTGGATCGAACATGTCCAAGTACAAGTGGCTTAAACACAAAGGTTCAAAAATCAAAGTGTCTGGAATGTGGAAAACTTAATGTGAAGTTGAAGATCTCGTCTTTCTGATTCGAATGATGCAAACAACACGCAATTCCAAGTCTGTATAAAGGAGCTATGAGCAGTCAAATTTCGAGGGTTGACTTGGTGATGTGGCAGACTAAGGAGGACATAAATTGGAAGTTTATAGCCACCGGATTTTGGCTAGCTCCGACCGGATTACGGGCGAAATTGTGGGGTCATTAATTTGACACCTTCAGTCAAATTAACGAATTTTCAAAAAGGCCATTTTTGTTAATTAAAAAAAAAAATATAAAAAAAGGGTCGACAAGTGGCCAAACCCTATCAACCCCTCCGCATATCACAACATAACAAATTATATATTAATAAGGGGGTTGGAGTCCATGACCCCACTGCCCTCGTATCCCACAGGACCCAACATATATTACGACCAAAGTTATATATCATGGTTGGGCCGTTATGAACCCCACCGCAAAACCAACCCACATGGACACATCCATTCAATTCCAGCAGAGTATGGGGGGTGGGCTGCCCAATGCGGGCCTAGCCCCCTCAACGTACCACATATTAAATGGTGCAAGATTTTTTAAAAATGTGGTGCAGTTATAAAAATGAATTATGACTTTAAAAGGACCACTTGAACCCCTCCCTTCCATTAAAGATCTATAACCATTCATCCAATGGGCTCCTTGGGGAGTTTGCCCAACACTTCATTATAAAAACTTTGTATTTCATAAGTGCGCCCAGGTAGCTAGGAGTGAGCACAGAAATAGAGACAGTGGAACCATGAGCACTGTGGACGAGGGGGGTAGAATCATGATCTGAGCCCTTTCTAGAGGGGTCAAATTTTCACTTTGTGGGATTCAAGAAACTTTTATATGGATTATATACTTCTCAACACCACGAATCCAACGGTGTTGTCCATTTCTTCATCAGAGGTCTTCAATTTCTGGCACTTTCAGATCTAGTGGGCTTCTCTCTCTCTCTCTCTCTCTCTCTCTCTCTCTCTCTCTCTCTCCCTACAATTTTCCCTCTCCCCTCTCTCTCTCTCTCTCTCACTCTCCCCACCCCCCCTCGCACTCTCTTTTCTTGTCTCTCTCCCACCCTCTCTCTCTATCTCTCTCTCCCCCTTCTCTCTCTCCCACTCTCTCTCTCTCTCTCACCACCCTCTCTCTCTCTCTCTCTCTCTCTCCCCTTACATCCCCCTCTCTCTCCATCTCCCCCTCCATCCCCCCCCCCTTCTCTCTCTCTCTCTCTCTCTCTCTCTCTCCTCCCCCCTATCTCTTGCCTCACTCGACTCTCTCTCTCCCTCTCCCTCTCCCCCCCCCTCTCTCTATTTATCTCTCTCTCTCCCCTCCATACCCCCTCTCTCTCTATCCCCTCTCACTCTCTCTCTCCTACCCCCTCTCTCTCACCCCCCTCTCTCTCTCTCTCTCCCTCACCCCTCTCTCACTCTCTCTCTCTTTCTCTCCCTCTCTCTCTCACACACACACCCCCGCTCTCTCTCGCTCCCCCCTCCCTCTCGCTCTCTGTCTCCCTCTCCCCCCTCTCTCTCTCCCTCCATCTCTCTGCCTGCCCCCTCTCTCTCTCCCCCTCGGCTCTCTCTCTCTCTCACACACTGCCTCTCTCCCTCTCTTTCCCCTTCCTCCCTCTCTCTCTCTCTCACACACACACACACACTCCCTCTCTCCCTCTCTTGCCCCTTCCTCCCTCTCTCTCTCTCTCTCACACACACACACACTCTCTCTCCCCCCCCTCCTCTTTCTCTCTCGTTCCTCTGTCCCTCTCTCTTTCTTTGTTTCCTCTCTCTCTCTTTCTGACACAAACACACACACATAATCTCTCTTGCCCCCCCCCCCTCTCTCTCTCTCTCTCTCTCCATCCCCCCCTCTCTCTATCCACCCCCCCCTCTCTCTCTCTCTCCATCCCCCCTCTCTCTATCCCCCCCCCCTCTCTCCCTCACCCCTCTCACTCTCTATCTCTCTCTCACACACACTTACCCACTTTCTCTAGCTATCCCCCTCACTATATCTCTCTCTATCCCTCTCCCCCCCTCTTTATCTCTCTCTTTCCCACCCTCTCTCTCTCGTCCCCCCTTCTCTTTCTCTCCCCTCTCCATCTCACTCTCTCACCCCTCTCTCTCTCTCTCTCTCTCACCCCCCCACTCTCTCTCTCTCGCCCCCCCACTCTCTCTCTCTCCCTCTTACCCCCCTCCCTCTCTCTCTCTCTCTACCCCTCTCTCTCTCTCTCTCTCCCCCCTGCGCTCTCTCTCTCTCTCTCTCTCTCTCTCTCTCTCTCTCTCTCACACACACACACTCCCTCTCTCACTCTCTCCCTCACCCCTTCCCTCCCTCTCTCAAATCCCCGCTCCCCCCTCCCCCCTCTCTCTCTCTCTCTCTGACACACACATACACACTCCCTCTCTCAACCCCCCCCCCCCGCCCCCCTCACCTCTCTCTCTCTCTCTCTCTCTCTCTCTCTCTCTCGCCCCCCCTCTCTATCTCTCTCCCCCCCCCTCTTTCTCTCTCCCTCTTACCCCCTCTCCCTCTCTCTCTCTCTCTACCCCTCTCTCTCTCTCTCTCTCTCCCTCGCTCTCTCTCTCTCTCTCTCTCTCTCACACACACACACACACACACTCCCTCTCTCCCTCTCTCCCTCACCCCTTCCCTCCCTCTCTCAAATCCCCGTCCCCCCTCCCCCCTCTCTCTCTCTCTCTCTCTCTGACACACACATACACACTCCCTCTCTCAACCCCCCCCCCCCCTCACCTCTATCTCTCTCTCTCTCACACACACACACACTCCCTCTCTCACCCTCCCCCACTCTCTCTCTCTCTCCACCTCTCTCTATCTCTCTCTCTTCTCTCTCTCTCTTTCTCTCTCACACACACTCTCTCCCCCTCTCTCTGTCCCCTCCTGTCTCTCTCTCTCCCTCTCTCCCCTTTTCTCTGCCTTCTGCTGTCAGCAATTAGGTGTGCATTCCTCCACTGTTTCCATTTCCAATTTGACCGTTGTTTCTGCCCTGAATTTCTATGATGCATTCAAATGATATATTTTTTAACAATATATATCTTATTTTATTTTAGTTGAAGTGGAAATGTAACGGTCTTTTTTAAATATAGAGAATTGTAAATGATATAATAATTATGATAAATGTTTATTAAAATAAAATTTGATTGAAAATTCAAATAGGTGTTTTGAAATTTTTAATTTTTAATATAAAGTAAGAGGTTAAGAAAATTTAAATTATTGTCAATAATTTGAAATTGCATTTTAATAGGAGTGTATAGAAACGTTTCAAGTGAAGACTGATTTTTTCTATTCTCAATTTATTCAAAATCACATAAATCATTTTGTTTGTCTTTCTAAAATAATTTAACTTCATAATTTTAATTGTTATGTACTTTATTTTAAAACTTTAAATTAATATTATATTTATATATTTTTATAATAAGAATTATATTTTAAAATTTTTTTGTACAACTTACTCTACAACTCTGAATGTTCATTCTACAACCCACCCTATATATTTTTATAATATCAATTATTCTTTTTAAATTTTTTGTACAACTTACTCTACAACCCTGAAGGCTCATCCTACAACCCACCCAGTATGATATGTGTATGTTCTAAATAGAAAATTAATGTGCACTATAATTAAAAAAAATGAATATACTCTAAAGTAATTAAAAGTAAAAAAATGTGTGAATGAGATGTTTAAATCTTATATTTTTCAAAAATATTTCAACAAAAGATTTAAATAAACTATTTGAATATTTATATTAACTAATTTATGTCCATATCAACTTTATATATTTATATATATAGAAAAAAAAAGTTCTTATGAGTAAATTTTTGATTTGGTCCTATATATACTCTATTTAGTATTAAAAAATACAACTTAAACAATGAAAAATAACACATTGTATTTTTCACTCTAAAAAAGTTTCATTGTATTTTGCACCTGAAGAAATTTGTGTTGGAAGTGATGCTTTCATGTCATATGTAGGTGAAGAAATTTGTGTTGGAAGTAATGCTTCCATGTCATATGTAAGTGTCGTTGTGAGTCACAAGGTGTTAATCTATAAGTTGTTGATTCCTATGTCATGAATTGGAATTTTGTATTGTGTAGTGATGCTTTCATGTCATATGTAGGTGAAGAAATTTGTGTTGGAAGTAATGCTACCATGTCATATGTAAGTGTCATTCTGAGTCCTAAGCTGTCAATCTATAAGTTGTTGATTCCTATGTTATGAATTGGAATTTTGTATTGTGTCATGTGTGAGCCATCATTTGTGGAATTCAATTTTCTATGTACTATATATTGTAACTATTGTAATTAATAAAACAATACTGTGTGCTTGTTGTGTGCAACCACTGTCTCTATGTCTCTTCATATTTTTATAAATTTCATCTCCCTTGGCTCATGTTAGATCTATACTTAAGATGGATCTATTCTAGTTAGGTAGAAGAACCTAAAGAAGCATTTACTCAAAAATCCAAATTCTACACCTCCAATCAATTTAGTCATTCCAAGAACTATTGATATTTCCACATTCTCTTCATGGTTTTGGTGAACTTATGGTTTTTCTACTTCACTTGAAATTTGAAATATATGAATTTGGTAGCACAATATTTTGCATAATCAAATCTCCATTACTAAACATTTTGGTATATATTTAGTTAGTAAGTAGATATTTGAAATAATTAAAAAATAGTTTTTTTTTTTTTAAACATTTTAAGCTTATTTATATATATAGAAAACATATCAGATATCAATTTAATGTTACATATAATAGGATCAAAATAGGTCGATACTTTTCTACAAAATGTTAAACTCAGTTTATAATTTTGGCTATAAGATTTTTAAATTTTTTTTTCCATAAGTTAATCAAAGTTTGATTTATACTAACGATTTTTTTAATATTAATTTAAATTTGGTTGAAAATAAATATAGATATTTATTTTATTTTATTTTTTAATATATTAATATTTAAATAATATATAAATTTTAATTCTATATTTTTCTTCTAATTTTATTATAAAATTAAAATTAAAATAAATTAAATGTTAAAAATATGTTTTATATATTAAGCTCTTCTAAAAAAAATTCTTTGTATACTAGGTGAAACATTCTTTTAAGCTAACCACATAATTTTTAATGAAAATTTAAATATTTCTTGTTTGTAAAAGTATTGTGATTTGTGGAATTAACCTAGGATTTAAGAAAGTATGACTGATTTAGGTGTTCCCTTCCCCTGTTTCAAGGGTATGCTAGTATTACAAGGTTATGAGAGAAGCATTTCTTTATTTCTATCTTAACACATTCAATATAATTGATAGTCTTCATTACCAATAGAATTACTCTTTTAAGTTATTTTTTGTTTTAATTGAAAATCACAAGTTTTTCAATATGATGTTATATTTTACTCATTTTCAAATTAGTTATTTTACCTATTTTTAATACTAATTTAATGTGTAGTATAATTAATAGACAAAAATGAAATTTTCACATTGCTTTTGGTTAATTTTAACTAAGATTTGGTAAATATATTTAAAAGCTTGACTTTAAGTTGCTTAATACATCAAATTCTAGTGTCCTTGGGTTTGAATCTATTTATACATTCAAAAATATATTTTAAACAAAAAATAATCATAATCTTGTTCGAAACTGAATCCCCAAATTCTAGTGAAAAATGTCATTTCATCTATAAGTTAAACACTACCCAAATTTAATATGATTTTCCACTCAAGGTAAAGATAACGCCAAACTTAATTTATAAATTTACATTGGAAATATAGTCCTTTTAATTGTTATATTGCTAATTTATATATTTATAATTTTTTTTTGTTTAAATAGTTTGTGTGGTTTTAAAGAAGTTTCTACTTTTTTCTTCTAATTTTAGATATATTTTGTCCATGTTTATTTGGTTTTTTGATAAAACATCTAATGGCTAACATTTTATCAAAAAAATGATCCTAGAGGTTGAGAAAATTCATAGTTAAAAGAATGTATTCCTTAGAAGAAACCAATTTGCAAAATTGCATCTTTGTATTTTACAAACAACTATAATTTTTTTCTAGTGCATTATTCCATTTAGAATATGATTCCTATAGATCATGTCCTTACATACAAATACATTTTCATGCCACACATTTCCATTATCGTTTAGGGAATAACTTCTCTCCTTTATGAGCTCACTCTACATTTTATTCCTCCCTTAGTGGAAATTAGTTAAAAACTATTATTTTCGACAACTCTAATTTATAGGGAATCTCCTCAATACTTTCAATGTAATTTACAACCCCAAATTATTTCATATTTAGTAGGGTATCCCCTTATAATTTTTGACATAACATCTATAACTCATTTCATTTTTAATTAATCATATTTGATATAATGAAATAGGAAACAATGAAATTTAACTAGCTTAAGGAAACATAATTTCCATATATGACTACATAATTGGAATATGTGACCATAGTAATTTGTAGACATGATTTAAACAATAAGAACAAATTCTCAATTCTATTTTTTGCATCTCTAGTTACAAAATATATAGAAATATCTTAGATCGCATTGTTAGGCACTAGACACTAAATATAAAAGCACACAAATTAATAAGAAGAGTTTAGTTTATCATAAAATACACTTCTACATGATTCCTTGTTAATTTTTATCCCAAGAATAATGTTATTGTATATCAAAACCACTTTTGGTTGTTTTTTCATTTCATGATCACAATCACTTGCAACATGATAAGAATAAGAAGACAAAATGTTGAAATCCCAAATTTTGGGATTTCATAAACATACTTACTAACTATTCATTATTGATCATTGTGTTAGATAATTTACTTTTGGATTTCATAAGCATACTTAATAAATATTCTTTCTTAATTAGTGTGTTAGATATTTGCTATTATTTCTAGCTCTCCTATTTGGGTTCCACTGTCATGTGCATTAAGGAAAACTTGACTCTGAATCACCTAGTTGTTGCTTATGGTGATAAAATTGAGTTTTCATGTATTTAATTAAGGACTCTAAATCATCTAGTTGTTGTTTATGATGATAAAATCAATTCATCTATGTTTGAGGCTATTATCATGGAACTTCCACCACTTTTCAAGTGTGTGTCCATTCAAAATTCAAATTTCAATGCTTGTTTTTAGGGAGGACATAATGTAGTGGAAACACTATTTTGATACCTACTTGGGTTCTAGTGATTTGTTAATGGGGTTGATATACATATTAGCATATATATATATATTAGTGCAATACTTTTTAATCATTGAGAGGGATTAAAATGAAATAAAATCATAACTGATCAGTGCATAGAAGATCTAGGTTAAAATAGATCTATATTGATTTATTCTTTTATTAGAGATTTCTAGTATTAGTATGGCGAGTTATTATTTTAATTTTATTTTACATTTGTGTGAATTTTGTATTTTTTCCATTTCTTTAATTAACATCAAGACTACTCCCATAGCATGCCCACATGCATATGTCTCCACTTCGAAGGGATATTGTAAGTTTAGTTATGCTAGAACCAATGCTTGATTGATATTCTTCTTTAACACTACAAAAGATCTTCGTTGACCTTTCCCCATTGGAAAATCTTGCCACTTGACATTGTGGTGTGGAGTAGTGTTGCTACCACTAAAAAAAAATTCTATTAATTTCTTTAAGTACTATGCCGCCTCAAAAAAAATCCTAACCTCAAAAATATTTAGTAAGCCTTACAGACGAATTCTTGATGACCTCCATCTTGGAAGGATCTATCTTCGACTCTCCTCCACCTATCACATATCCCAAATAAACCAAAGGATATTGTGAAAAATCATACTTCTTGAGGTGTGCCAAAAATTAGTGCTTCTTTAAAGTCTCTAGCACCTACATCAAATGTGATATGTGCTCCTATTAAGTAGCAATGTATACTAGTAAATCATCATAATAAAAAATAAAAATTGAACATATAAAATTGCACAATATATCATTCATTAACTTCATGAATGTAGTTGGTTCATCACATAGGCTAAATATTATAACTATCCACTCATACGAACGTTGTCTAGTTTTGAAGGTGGTCTTGTAGGTATCCTGTTCTTTGACTCAAACCTGGTGATACCCTGATTTTAAGTATAGATTTCTTAAGTATTTATCTTGTTGGAAAATATATCATCTATCCTAGGTAAGGGATGCCCATTATTCAACATAATTTTGTTTAAAACCATGAAACCTATTGGTGTTAATATGTCAATGATCAAACATGTTATTTCAGTTAAGTTGCTAGTAGTCATCGGTCAAAATTTTTGGTCTTTTCAAACAAGTTTTCAAAATAAATTTTGGTCACTGAAGGAGTCTAGGCTAGAAATGTTGCTCCCTTCATCTCATCCATGAACATCAATCACTTTAAAGGTCATCCCATTCATTTTCATTTAGAATTATTAGGTCATTCACTCCATCTCATCTAGGTCTATTGTCTAGGTGTCATTGTTTTTCCTTTGAAAAGTCCAATTTGTCATCGAACAATGCAAATAATCCTTCATTTTCACCATATAAGTCTAGAGTCATCATACTTAGCTGAATAAAGTAAGGAAAGTTGTCTTATTTCAAAATTTGTTTCAAAGTCAAAAGATTTCAAAAGGAAAAATTGTCTTATTGTTTTCACTACATGACAAAAAGGTAATTTCAAAGCTTATAAAGGACAAAAGAGGCTCATACAAACTCATTATTCTATTTTCATGTGTCGTAGAGCTCCTCTTTTACCTCCATTGGACTCCATAGTGGTCAACGGTTTGAAACAAAGGCAACAAACTACTCCATATCATAGTTGCTACACTTTAACTGACCTTTGATATGCTTTTGGAGCATGTTGTTATGTTTTTGCAATAGTTTTTATGCTTCTGGATTACGTTGTTACATTTCTGGAACAGTTTTTATGCTTATGGAGAATTTTGTTATGCTTCTGTAGCACGTTGTTACGCTTCTGGAACACATTGTTATGGTTTTGCTGGGGTTGTGTTACACATCTAGAAAGTGTTGAATTATGGTATTTTGGCTCTCAAACTACTCAAACAATTTCAAGGCTCATTGGAATCAGTTTTATAAGCTCTTAAAATAGTAAGTAAGCTACTTATACCCTCCTGCGGTCAATTTATCAAGCGTACTGTTGATTTTCATGCTCACTTCATTATCCATTATAATTTCACTTCTTTACATCATTGAAATATTTCAGCGAACCAAACCCTAACCCTCTGATCTAACACTATTATACATATCCCACATACATAATACTACCATCCCCCACCATACATATCCTTCCTAAGAGCCATTTTCACCAAACCCTAATTTCTAGCTAGTTTTCAAGAGTTAAACTGGAAAATTCTCATGTTTCCCTCATTTTACCACCTTCCTCACATTCATTTCACTTTATTTCACTCATATCATGGAGCCAAAATGCAAGCCTATCTTCTGAATTTTTTTTCATAATTTTACTTGACTTTAAAACACTTCATCTCACCCTCTAAGTCTACCCCATCACTATACTCTTTTTTTCACAAATTACACTACACATACCCATTCCATCTAAACACTAGGGTTTCATCCTTTCATCCTTTCAACTCATAATATCATTTCTCCATCATTTTTTAAAAAATCATTCCAAGGGTCAAGTCATTTGCCACTCATAGGGCCAGTTTTACTTCAAACTATGTTTCTGACCAAACAGAGATGAATTTAACAAAAGTGAGAAATATTTTTTTTCCATAATAGGTCAAGGAAGAAAAACCTCCTTTAGTGTTTACACAGGTGTCATGGTTTTGGAGAAATGTCAAAATACAAATGCCATAGGAGAGTTGTTGCACTTCTAGAGTGATCTTGGGAAAATCAAATTTTCTCATAACTACAGTGTCCAAATGACTTTCTTGATAAGTCAAATTAAAACTATATTGGAATATATTTCCAATGAGCTATCATGATCTCAATTTTGAGTTGAGGAAGGCCTCAAAAATTTTCCTGCAACAACACTGCATTTTTTCACCCTCATTTTGTACTTTTTGACCAATCTTGGGAGAATCACTTTTTGATAAGGAAAATCAACTCCAATCATAACACCAAAGTTATATTTGGAGAGTAGACAAGATAATATTTCCAACAAGATATCCTTGTCCCAATTTGGATGCTGGGAAGGCCTCCAAATGTGGTCTGCAAAACAGTGTTGTACACAGAGCGCGTGTTCTGCACTGGTGCTGCACGTTTGCTTAAGGGAGGGTGAGTTTCCTTCTAGTTATACGCTCTTTTTTGGGTCATCCAATGAGAAACTGGTCACCACCATTGATTTCAAAATAATGAGGACATGAACCCTGTACATTTCTAAGAATTTGGAGGAAAACTGGTTAGTGAAAATGACAAAAAACCACCGAAAAACCATGTTTCTGCCTCATTTTTGGCCTTGGTGCTGCACATTTACCAGTCTTGAGAAAATGAGTTTTTGACAGGGAAAATGAGCTTCATTTTTCAAACTGAAGGAAATTATAGAAATTAGACTTGAAGGGATTTCTAACAAGCCATCTTGGAGCTAATTTAGACACTTGCAACCCAGCCAAAAACAACTTGCAAGAGTGGGCACATTTACCAAAGTGAGGGCATGTTTGACAATTTGCTGATATTTTGAAATTTCACTGCAAATTTTGAATTTTGTCTTGAGAATCATGATTTCACTTATGTAATTGAGCATGGTAAATGTAAATATGATTTGGGTAAGTTACCTAGGGGTATATTCATTAGGTAAATGTACTCATCAAAGTTGAATGAATCAGTTTCAATGTAATTACGGATGAGTCACGTTGACCTCCCTACACTCTAGGTATCAGTTTAGATTATTGTGGATCAAGTCCTCAACTTAGGGATTTTACAACTGAGGTTGGGAGAATTTTTTTGAGGCCTATATCATGTAATTCTTGACTCATTTTCAAAATTTGGAATCAGTTTGATGTTTTGTTAGTTTGATCAAGGAAACATTGTACTCAATTTGACTAAGCTAATAAAGAGGAGTTGCAGCTACTTTTATGGGATACTTATGGTATTGAATTTCTATCATTGTTTCTTATTCAGTATCATATGTTTGAAAGTATTGTGTTCATTTTCACTATCATTATATGTTATGATATTTTACAAGTTAGAAATTCAGAATACATGCTTGCACATGCTCTGTTTTGGGTAAATGATCATATTTTGTTCATCTTCTTTTGTCTGAGAAAAATAAATCTCCTATTCTTTTCTTAGCCTTATTACAATTTCAACACCATTCCATAACAATTCTCTTCAATTTATAATCATTGTACCTACCTTGCCCCATTGATCCCTGCAACCCTAACTCATTTTCCCTGACTTAGCTTTCCTTGACCTAATTTCTTCATCTAGTGATTCCCCAACCAAATCAAATTCTAAACAACCCCCTGCACTATATATCTAGCCTAAAACCCTAATTTCTCCAACCCTCTTGGTTGTGACCCTTTTGGAGAGAGCCCTCTCCGACTTGACAAGGATAGCTATCAAGTCAAAATCTTGGTTTGTGGTTACCTTTGTTAGAATTCCTTCCACAGCCTTGGGAATCTGGTGGATTGATAACACCACTAACATTTCACATATAAGAATTTTTCAAAAAAAAATATAAAAGTGGAAAGAAGCTGAAACAAACAAGATAAAAATGCATACATAATGCTCATTAACCCAATTGGAATCCATCCATAGATAATGTTGTTCTTATATTAAATTTCAAAAACAGATCCCCCATATATGCATTTAGATCTCAAAATAGTATTACATGAAAAACCACACAGTATGGATCCAAAACTTCCACAAAATCCAAAACCATTTCTTACTTGGTGAGTTCCACATTTATAGGCCTTCCTCCACAGGCTGTTAGCTAGATATTTTTTTCAGCAGATATTCATTCTTGATTCCCAGAACATACATTATAATCAAAATGATATGGTCCAACTACAACGTTCTATGAGAAACGCTCTTCCTAATTAAAAATAACAATAACAAGGGTGAAATCATGATTTCACCATCTAAACATCACAACAGAGAAGTAAAATAAAACAACGTAACTATGGGCTGCATGGTTCGAACCTTGATATCTTCAACGGATGTGCCGAGGGGTGGCAGAAGGTACTGAGGTGTGTGGTTGTATGGGAGTGGAAGAAGAGCCAGAGTGGTGAGATGACGGAGGAACAATCGACTGTGAAGTGGATTCGGCTGGAGGGTGCATGTGTTCGTAACATCTCTACCATACGACGTCTGCAAGTAAGGGTGCCAAGATAAAAAGCTCGAACAGTGTGCGCAACTAAGTCATATCGTAGTAATCAAGGATGGCAGAAAGTAACTGCTTGACCTTGGCGAGTAGTAGGAATTCATTGTGGAGTGATGCCACCAAGGTTTCGGCCTTAAGACGAGAGGTATTTTTCAAAGTTGAGTAAGCCCTGAATTTAATATTGGTCATCCGTTTCTTATATGTGGACCAAGGGATCAGTACACCTAAGGGATCCCAGGAAGCTGACAACCCTACCTCTACCACCTTATTCCATTCATGATCGATGGCTTCCACCCCTTTGGCAATTATCCCAAAACATCCAGATGCTTTTATCCATGCCTCCTCCTTGTGTACCATCTTTACGATTTCCATTACTCTCCTAAAATGGTCAACCACTCTGTGCATGCCCAAATATTCAGTGGGGAGTTTGTTGATGAATCAAATACATCCACACGTGATTGTCATGTTGTCATTTCCCTCTCGATGACCTACATCCAGTTGCACTTAGAAATCACAGATGATATTCTTTTTATCGTTTTCCAATGTGATGAGCTCCCAGTGATCCTTCACCTCTTTCATGATCTCACTCCAGGAAATTTTTCTGGCCTCTACTAGTGACATATTATCTTTGAGCTACATTTTTAATTCTTTGACTGACTTTCTCATCTCATGAGACTCCCTGCAATTGGCATCCATCTCTTTTTGAAAATATGAGATCGTCTTTTCCTTTTCTATGAGGGCAACCTTTGCTTCATCTAACAAACTACACACAGTTCGTGTCTTATCTTCTGAGACCTTCAACTCTGTTAGGGCGTTGGTTAGGTGTTTTGAGGCATTCTGTGGATCATCGGGCACTTTAACTAGGCATACATGACTGTCTTGTGCATGTTGGATTCATTATCCTCTTTAGCTCAGTTATCTCCTCATCCTTTTGGAGAAAAATCTCTATAAGGGTCTCCTTCTCTTTCTCAACCTTAGCCAAATCCGTTGTTTGGATGTGCTCTGAACGAGGAATATTTAACATTTAACTTGCGTCGCAAATCTTGCACCTCTAATTCTGTCTTCTGTAGTAGAGTTTGCATTGTCACATTTTGATTAGTGCCCTTACCCACTATCATCTTCTTGTAATCTGCTAATTGACTGGAAAGAGCCTTTGCATTTTATCTCTCTCTCTTCAGGTTATTTGACATCTTGTTAACTTACTCTGAGACTTTTCTAATGCAAGGGTGTGTTTCAACACCTTGGTATGAAACATATATCCAATAGCCTTGTGTAGGTTTAACTTGTCAGCTAATGGGATGGAAGCAAGCTCGAGTATCATTTATAGGGCCCTATACTTGGAACCTAGAGGCAAAGGGTGAGAATACGAATGTTGATTTGTGAATATCATTTGATCATTCTCCATATTAAGAGTTTTCAAGAGCCTAGTATAGTGTTTTTCCATGAACTTAGCTAGCTCGGCCCTCAACCTCTCCCTGGCCAACTGGTTCTTTGATTTATTCTGCTCTCCTTTTGGCCATTCCTTTCCTGATCCTATGTCCCCTTCTAAAGGGAATTCCGCTAGGGTGATCACCTGTGAGTATTCTGAAGGTGCCTTTGAAGATGTTGATTTGAAAGACAATTGGAACCCTGGATTGTATTATCCTTTACCAATATATTTTGGGGCTTCCTCTTTGGGCTTCTCGGTGACCTGTCCTTCAGGCCCCTCTGTTATTTTCCTTTTGTTGAGGTGACCTCCCTCTTCTTCATCCAAAAAATCCTATTACATTTGATAACTCTCCTGATCCCACCTCATTGTGCAAACTGTCTCCTCTCCCTTCAGTAGCTAGGGATTTAGCCTCCATATCTGTATCTAAAGGCCATGAATCGAATTTAGCTTTCCATTATATTAGAGGTCTAGGCTCATGTTCATATGTCGAATATTTAATCTTCTTCCTTTTGTGTGCGATACATCCCTTAGGATCATAGTGACGTACATCCCCTTGCAGGAAATTCATCTTCCGCAACAGCCCCTCATCCAAGTGCAGTGCATGTGTTTAGTTGATAGTAAAAGGCCCTACCGTGGTCAGGAGCCTCAGAATATATCCATTCTTCATAGGCACAAAATGAGTTTCGTTTGCACTCACGACCTTTCGGCTGAACTCGAGGGAAACAATTCTCATAGACATGAAAACTCTCAGATGTAAAGGAGGAATTTCAGAACCATAAACCCTGATATCAGTGTGATCTTCGAAAAAATGTCAATCCCCAACACAATCTGTCTCACTGAATTGGAGCAGCTCCTTTTTTTTCAAGAAAAATCCTAGGCGAAGGGTTGACATGTATAACTTCATAGGCCTTGGACATGAAATTTGTGACGAATTTCATGTACCTCTTTCCTTTGAGGTGTTGATGGATAGAGAGGTTCCATTCGAAAATGGACTTTGGCTCGTCATCTTGCATGGATAACTTGTCTAGTCCTAAGCCATCAAACTTGTCTTTGTACATGAACAAGAACAAATGGAACACTAAGGAATAATACCTAAAAAAAATTGAAGTTGATAGGTCTTGGAACTGAGTTTGAGTAGCAGAGTCCAGGAAGGTGGGGATGTCTAGAAAAATCTCGAGCTGCATCATAAGGTATAAAAACCCTAGACAAGATTTTGTTACCCCACCCGCATTATCTAAAACCAACATCCCTAAAATGACTACCAGGATGGGCTAGATGGTTCCGCAAAAGAGTGACAGAGGGATATTTTCTGTGGGCGGGAGAGTGGACATGTGAGACAGAGTAATTAGCTCAAGGAAGCCCCTTTTCTTTTCAATATGAAGGTTTGAGAAATGCCATGAGAGGCTGAATTCGATGCACACAGGTGAAGAGAGATAGCACTGGGCTTTCCTTATCATCTGAGGAGTGATTTCAAAAATTTTAGTCCCCTGTGCAAAGAGAAAAATATCCTTTCACTTAGTGTACGTGTTGGCGAGCCAAGCTATAAACTCAAGGAAAGGGTGGATGGATGGAAGAATCTAATAGTAAAGCCCTGAATCTATGAACCTAAATAAGTCCTCACGTTACCATTTATAACCTAGAAGATCAGACCTCATATTATCTACATTGAAAGGGTAAATGGTATCACAAAACTAGGCTTGAGAGTCCATGAGTGGCACAGGGCCGGGGGCAACTCTGGCTTCTGGGGCCTGCGTGGTTTCAAGAGAAGTTTTATTTATTTTCTCCATCATAACTTTGATGAACACTAAAGGAAAATAGAGAGGGGCTTGAACAAATATTTGAGGCGATGTGAGGAGGGAACTGCACAACCGTGGATTTTTACCTGGGTGGTCAACTTGGTAAAAACAAATTGTGAATGGTGAGAAACAACGGTCAACCATGAAAATCGGTGTTAGCACAATTTCTTGCTAAGTCATGAGTCCATTCCATAGTTTTATTTTAGGATTAAAATTCAGAAAAATTCAAATTCTGACCTCTATTATTTCAGTCACTTATCACAATCACAAATCGAATCGTAGTCACTTATCGTAGATCGCAGCGCAACCCTGCTATAAATAATTCTAGGTTGCCTACTCCATCCTGCGATTGCGATACCCCGATGCGATATATCTCATTGTAATTCTGCCACTTTTTTACCACTTTATGTTTCTGGCTCCTAAAAAAACCTTGATGTGATTGGTAGGACCTATCATCACTCCACCAGATTCCCAAGGCTGAGGAAGGAATCCCAATAAAGGTAACCAAAAACCAAGCTTTTAACTTGATAGATAGCCCTATCAAGCCAGAGAGGTCTCTCTCCAAAAGGGTCATATCCAGGAGGGATAGAGCAATTAGGGTTTTAGAATAGATAATGAGTGCAGGGGTTGTTTTAAATTTATTTGGTTGGGTAGATCAGCAGATAATGAAAACAAGTCAAGGAAAACTAGGTCAGGACTAAAGAGTGAGGGTTGCAGGAATGAATGGGGCAAGGTAGGTATAATATCAATCACTTTAAGGAAGTGGTTTTGGAATGGTTATGAAACTGTAGGAAGGACGAGGGAAGCATAAGAGATGTATTTATCTTAGACAGAAGATATAAAACAAACATGATCAGTTACCCAAGACAGAGCATGCCTAGCATGTATTCTGAATTTAACACTTATAAAAGATCATAATATAGAAATAAAAGTGAAGATGAAAAATACATTCAAACATATGTAACTGAAGAAGAAATAATGAAAGAAATTCAATACCACAGGTATCCCATAAATAAAAATGCAACTCCTCTTATATTAATGGCCAAAACTGAGTACAAAGTGTCCTTGGTCAACTAAACAAAATGAACCCATTCCAATTTCCAACTTCCAACACTATTACATTGAATTTCTACAATTTATAGACCAATTTAAAAAATCTGAGGCAAATCTCAGATCTAGAATTATTTCAAACAACAAAATTTTTTTCCTAACCTCGAGGAACAAAAAACTATTTATTTGTTTAAAATACATTGAAATTGATTGCCCAGGTCTTCGAATTCATGATCTGGAAGAATTTGGAGAAACCTCCCTTGTGGATCTGCACCTTGAGAACACAAATAATAGTTTTATTATGCTAACTGTTGAACTGAATTGACCCTTTTTTTTCTGTGTTGCGTTGTTGCTGATATGTTGATGTAGTGGAGAATTTTAGGATGTGGACCTTCTTTTGCTGATATGATGGCAGATGAGCTGAGAGCTATGCAGGCAGATATGCTGTGAAAATGGAGTGTTGAATGCCTTTTCTACCTCGACTCAACCTTTTGTTGTTTTATTACCCGAAATCCTCTTGTTGTGTTAAAACCTTATTTTATGAAAAAAAAGAGTAAAAAGCAAAAATATTGGACCTAAAATATTTCAAATTTCAATTTTGAAGAGCATCGCATCCGCACACTTTGCAACCTTTACATTTTAAGCTATAAATAATTCGATCGATGGTGCGATGCAAAGGGGGTGTGACATGGAGGATCGGTGATGTGGAGGGTTGGTGGGACCGAACCACAGCAAATTTCGCAACTCTTAGCCTTAGTTATAAGCGCGGAGGATATAAAATTTAAAAACTGTGAAGTTTGACGCGCGGGGGAGGATATGAGTGACATGGCAGGGAAGAAGTGGGACTAGACCACAGCACAAATTGCAACTCTTAGGATTAAGTTATAGGCGTGGGGAATGTAAAATTTAAACACTGCGAAGTGCGATGCGCGGGGGAGGAAATCAGTGACATGGCAGGGAAGAAATGGGACCGCAACCGCAGCACATATCACGACTTTTAGCTTTTAGTTATAAGCTATGAGAGTTAACTTTTAAAATTTTTGATGTGCGAGGAGAGGGACCCACTGGCAATGTGGTGGAGTTTTATGAATTGGAGGAAATTTTTTAAGTGGTAAGTGTATTATGAATTTTATGTGGCATATCAATGTATTGTGACAGTTATGAAATGGGGGAGGAGCTGCGGAGGTGGGGCCAACTTCCCGCATCGCAAATTAAAATAAATAGACTACGGGCACTCACAAGTCAAGTTAAAGTATATGCAATGTGATATCGCAAAATCGACAATCACATTATTTAGAGTTTAGTTTCAATGCGAAACACGTAAAAAATGAGAAATGCGATGAGAGGCCCCACTTTAATCATGATTGGAAAATGGGAAGCGAAGCAAGGGAAAAGTGATGAAAAGGTAAATTTTTGATGTTTTTCAAAGGAAAATGAAACAAAAAAATAAGCGTGGCGGGGATTGGGTCCCACTTCACATCGCATCATCAATTTATAAGTTTGGCATTCGCTTTTTGTAACGAAACTTTACGGTGGCGATATGCCATGAGGCACAAAGAGTTAGACCAATGTTTTAAGAAACTCTTGTTATATATATAATATGTGATATATATAATGATAATTTTATATAACATAGATGTTCGATGGGTGGAAGAGCTTATAAAATAATATCTAAAACTTTATAATAAATGGGTTTATAAAGTAATAAGCTCTGAAAGGTTATATATGTAGGTTTTGGGGGTTTGAATGGGATTTTAAATGGAATTCAAAGTGCTAAACTATGGGTTTTAAATATAGTTTAGGCTATATAGTAAATGAAGTTTGGTTTTTAGTAATAACTTGGATAATTTATCAACTCAGATGAAAATACCAGTGCTAACATCGGCTCCAACTGAGGAAGATAGCTCTGAAGGAGGTATCTAGAACCGCAGATCTCTGGGAACTCATTGATCAACGCCTTATCCATTAGGAAATGGAGTCAAATCTGTAAACTGAAACTAAAAACATACTGCAAACTTAAACCCACACTAACATATCATCAAAGCCTTAGCGCCTCCACCTCGGGCTTCAAACCTTGATTAATTCTGTCAACACTTGCTGAAAATAAAATAAAATCGAACTGAAATGATATCAAATTACTCTAATCTGCTACACTATTGCTGATTAGGTGAAATAATCCTTCCAATGTAACCAATCTAGGAGATGGCTACTTACTTAAGTTCTATTCTCACTTTCCTCGGGTACGAAGAATTATGTACATGTAGAAAACTCATGATAAAAACTGAAACCAAGACTTATGCTGACAAAGAAAAGAACATTCATTTTCTCCAATGCTTTCAAAAGACTGTAGAATGGATCTTGAAAACCCTAAAGCATTACCTTGTCTTGAGATCCAGTAGAAAAGATAGAAGTACTCCCTTCATTCTGATATGAAAGAACACTTGTTTGTTGATCGATCGGAAGACATAGGGAAGTATAACATTCTACAATCTGAGTGTTGGCTGAAAATTCCTTAAGCATGAGAGATTCTGACTCAATATCTGGAATTTTGTCTCTGTCTGGTTCATACTCCTCAAATTCATATTCTAAGTCATCCTTAAACAAGAAAAATTCTTCAAAATTATCAAGCATGATAGCGCTATCATCTTCATGAAAGAAAAGAATATCTGTTAGTTGATCTTCTTGCAGGGAATCATCATCATAAACTGGCTTACTCTCAAAAATTTCTTGTATGGCTTCATCAATCTCCTCATCGAAATTATCTTCAGATTCATCGTACTTAGGAAAATCACTTTCAGGAGAAACTTCATCAAATATGAACATTGAAAAAGGAGATTTCATTTTTTCATTATGATCTATAAATCTATTTTCAGGACTGCCCTCATTTAAACTTAGATTTTCATTTTAAAAAATGGAAGAAGTTTTACCAACACATTCTTGAATATGTGAACACTACAAACCTCTTTTAGCTTGGGCTGTAATATGATTGTTCAGGAGCTAATCTATCTCATCTTTAGATAGAGGAGAAAGTAATTTTTGTTTTCTTTTGATAACACAGTAATTGTCTTCTTTCTCTCCTAAAAATTCACAAGGATGATGCATATCTTCTCTAACCTTTGGTTGATCAACTTGTTGTACTGCTGCAAGAATTGTCTCCTATGGGAAGTCTTTATGAACATCAAGACAATATACATCATCTTTTTCTTCCATGAGAGAAAACACTTGCTCTTTTTGATGAAAAGGATTGTCATGCAAAGCCTTCAAAATCTCCTCACTCATGAAATCATTATCATCATAATAATCCTCTAGGTTTTGAATGAAAACCCCAAACTGATCACAAAAATTATTAACCAAAGACAAAAAACGGTAGGACTCCTTGTATTCTTCATAAAATATTCAATGGAAAACTCTAAGAGAAAGAATATTGGCAGGTGGAAAACCTTCATACCAAGATCGTGCTTTTCCTTCAAGAGAAGCCATGAACATCTTTAAAAGACAATCTTCAAGAAATTCAACCTTCAACTTGCGTGTATTCATATGAAATTTAATCAGATGTAAAGCAACATCATTCCTATCATCATCTTTAAACATAGGAAAATTCCTTTGCCAATCTACCTTAGGAATTTTATTTGGGAAACATGGAATGTGATCTTGGCTCATTTGAGCATACCTTCTTGCAAAAATTTCCATATTGAAAATTCTTGAAAATACTGATATTCATACAGTGGAGTCACCATGAAATTTTGATTTTCTAGATCTTTCAGTCAATGGAGTTGCCAGGTGAATGATTCAGCCTTCATATGTCTCCAACTGTTGTTCACCATCAATAATTAGATCTAAATCTTTGTTGTTCTTTCCCATGGAAGATCTGATATTTCGTCCCCTGACAATGGCACCAATATGTTATGACTCCACCAGATTCCCAAGGCTGAGGAAGGAATCCCAAAAGAGGTAACCACAAACCAAGCTTTTAACTTGATAGGTAGCCCTATCAAGTAGGAGAGGGCTCTCTCCAGAAGGGTCACATCCAGGAGGGCAAGAGAAATTAGCGTTTTAAGCTAGATAATGAGTGCAGGGTTTTTTTTAAATTTATTTGGTTGGGTAGATCAACAGATAATGAAAATAGGTCAAGGAAAACTAGGTTAGGGCTAAAGAGTGTGGGTTGCAGGAATGAATGGGGAAAGGTAGGAATAATATCAATCACTTTAAGGAAATGTTTGTGGAATGGTTTTGAAACTGTAAGAAGGGTGAGGGAAGCATAAGAGATGTATTTCTCATAGACTGAAGATATGAAAAAAAATATGATCAGATACCCAAAAAAGAGCATGGCTAGGATGTATTCTAAATTTGACACTCATAAAAGATCATAATATATACATGATAGTGAAGATGAACAATACATTCAAACATATGTAACTGAAGAAGAAATAATGAAATACATTCAATACCACAGGTATCCCATAAATATAACTACAAATCCTCTTATATTAATGGAAAAAACAAAGTACAAAGTATCCTTGATCAACTGAACAAAATAAGTTGATTCCAATTTCCAACTTCCAACACTATTACATTGAATTTCTACAATTTATAGACCAATTTACAAAATCTAAAGCAAATCCCAGATCCAGAATTATTTCAAACAATAGATATTTTTTCCTAACCTATAGGAACATAAAACTGTTTATTTGTTTAAAATACATTGAACTTTCTTGCCGAGGTCTTTGAATTCATGATCTGGAAGAATTTGGAGAAACCTCCCTTGCAGATCTACACCTTAAGAACAGGGATAACTATTTTATTATGCTGATTCTTGAGCTGAATCGACGCTTTTTTTTTGTGCTGCGTTGTTGTTGATCTGTTGATGTAGTGGAGAATTTTAGGACGTGGACCTTATTTCCCAGATATTCTGGAAGATATGTTGTGAAAACGGAGTGTTCAACAGCTTTTCTGCCTCGACTCGACCTTTCTGTTGTTTTATTACCTGAAATACTCTTGCTGTGTTAAAACCTTTTTATGAACAAAACAGAGTGAAAAAAAAATAATGGACCTGAAATATTTCAAATTTCAATTCTTAAGCACATCGCATCCACACACTATGCAACCTTTACATTTTAAGTTATAAATAATTCAATCGGTGGTGCGACACGAAGGGGGGGTTGACATGGAGGCTCGATGACATGGAGGGTCAGTGGGACTGGAATGCAACGCATATCGTAACTCTTAGAATTTAGTAATAAGCACAGAGGATGTAAAATTTAAACACTGTGAAGCTCGACACACGGGGGAGGATATGGGTGACATGGTAGGGAAGAAGTGGGACTGGACCACAGTGCATATCGCAACTCTTAGAATTAAGTTATAAGCACAGGGAATGTAATCTTTAAACACTGTGAAGTGCGATGCGTCGGGGAGGAGATGAGTGACATGGAAGGGAAGAAGTGGGACCACGACCGCAGCGCATATCACGGCTTTTAGCTTTTAGTTATAAGCTATGGGAGTTAACTTTTAAAATTTTCGATGTGCGGGGAGAGGGACCCACTGGCAATGTGGCAGAGTTTTATGAATTGACAGAATTTTTTCAAGTGGTAAGTGTATTATGAAGTTTATTTGGCATATCAATGTATTGTGATGGTTATGAAATGGGGGAGGAGCTATAGAGGTGGGGTGGACTTACCGCATCGCAAATTAAAATAAATAGACTCCGGGCGTTCACAAGATAAGTTAAAGTATATGTGATTCAATATTGTAAAATCAACAATCACATTATTTAGAGTTTAGTTTCAATGCGAAACACGTAAAAAGTGTGAAATGCGATGAGGGGCCCCACTTCAATCGCAATCGGAAAATGGGAAGTGGAACAAGGGAAAAGAGATGAAAAGGTAAAGTTTTGATGTCTTTCAAAGGAAAATGAAATGAAAAAGAATGTGCGGCGGTGATTGGGTCCCACTTCACATCGCATCAGCAATTATAATTTTGGCATTGGATTGTTGTAACAAAACTTTGCGATGGTGATATGTGATGAGGCACAAGGGGTCCCACTAATGTTTTTAGCGACTTTTGTTATATATATATATATATATATATATATATATATATATATATATATATATATATATAATATGTGATATATATAACGATAATTTTATATAACACAGTTGTTCGATGGGAGGCAGAGCTTATAACATAAAGTCTGAAAATTTATAATAAATGGGTTTATAAAGTAACAAGCCCCAAAAGGTTATATATGTGGGTTTTGGGGGTTTGAATGGGATTTTAAATGGAATTCAAATCTCTAAAATATGGGTTTTAAATATAGTTAAGCTATATAGTAAATGAAGTTTTGGTTTTAGTAATAACTTGGATAATTTAGCAATTGAAATGAAATGTTTGGATATTGGGGAAAAAGGTGAAAATAGTAAAAAACAAAGTGAGGTCAGTGATAATGATGGAGAAGAGGTGAAAACATAGCAAAATAAGGTGGGGTGGGTGGGATGAAAATACTAGTGCTAACAGGACCCACATACTGCCACGTCATATCACACTATCGTATTCCTTTGTGGACCCACTTTACCTTATTTCACAATCGCCATTCTGTAATTCCTTTGTTACCCTCTTCTATCGCTTCCAAAAAACCCCGATTATGATAACACTAGGACCCATTTCCCTCCCACGTCACTTCACTTATCGCATATCGCAATCTTATTGCTAAACATCCATGTTGCCCCTTTCGACTGTGAAATGTGATAATCATCTGATTGCGATATGCGATAAGCTCTTATCCTAAATTTTTGTTAACCCCTCCATCTTGCAATTGCAATATATCGCATTGCAATTCCTCCCCGATAATGTATTCACTTCGCTCCACTCTGTGATTGCTACCGGAATTTCCAGAAGCATACTCTATTCTTTTTCAAATAAAGTGAAAAGGTGCATCCATTTTATTCATACCACGTGTCATAGGGTTAATACGCATCAAATATTTTTAAATCCTTTTAGGATCTAATGATAGGTGTCATATTCCAGTGAGTTAGTTTGAGTCAAGTCGTTGTGTACGTTATACCACATGTGTCAAACCACAATTAATGATTGAACCATTGCTAGTTATGCATGTCTATGCCAAGCTAGTCGTCCATAAGTTTAGTTACATGTTTTTCTGAGTTAGAGAGACTGTGGTGATCACACCGCACTCCATAACTGCTCTATTGGCCACACAACACTGCTGCCGAAAATTCTGGCTAATCAATAGCACAATTTGCGAAGGTGTCTATGTGTCATCAAAAAATCTTGCCACAAACTATCTGAAGATCCTATATGGAAAATGAATCCAACTGAAGGTGCTAATGGTGTGTCACATGGTGCCTAACAATAGTGAAAGCTTGATCCTTTTTCATATTTAGAGAGTTTGAAAAAAAGGAATAAAGAAAACTCCATGATTGCTTTTTCGTAAATTTGTCCCTCATGTCCGAAAAAGTGTAAAATGATACCTAAGAGAACCTCCTAGCCATGTTCAACTAAGGTTTTCCTTTTTCATAAATAATCTATCTTAGTCCAGAAAAGGGTTAAACTTATACTGAGTAGATGTCATTTCATTTACTTTTACGAGCTTGAAAAGACAAGTGCTCGGCAATATTTTCACATTATTGGAGTCTGAAAAGAGCTAAAAGAAGACTCCAAGGGTTTCTTTTTCGCTATTATCGAAGCCAGAAACAGAGAAAAAAGTGTGTTTCAAGTCCTTTTTAATTTTTTTCAAAGCTCAAAAAATAAGGATAAAAGTATTCTTTGTGGTCAAATCATTCTTGAATAAGTGTTCACGACTAATCTGCTATATTAGCTATAAAACCTGTTCATAAAACCATCAAATGGATTAAAAATACCTATTTCATAGAAAAAATGAATAGAAACCATATTCACAACATTAAATATGATTTGCAATAATCAAATTGATTAATTAAAAGAGGTTTTGCCATTCATTTTTACCATTTTAAAATTGCAGCTCTGAACCATTTTTTTTCCCCCGAACTTCAGCAGTTGATTGCTACAGATTTTATGGAAGATTTTCCTCGCCGTTCGATCTAGGTTGGAGCTATGAAACTTCTATTTCCTTTAGTATCATTTTCATTGCATTTCATGGTAATTTTTTATGGTTTTGAGCCCCTTATGGTAAATCTACTACGATCATAGGGAAATTCACCCTTCAATGTCGAACGGTGCATTGCAATGCACTCAAATTGAAGACCAAGTGCACTGCAACACACGTTTCGACATTCAAGGGTGTGTTTCCCTTTGAGCGTAGTATATTTACACTAAGGGGCTCAAAACCCTAAAAATTTACCATGAAATTCAATGAAAATGATAATAAATGAAAGAGAAGGTTCATAGCTCCAACCTGGATCAAACAATGAGGAAAATCGTCCATAGAAGCTTTTGCAATCAACTGTTGAAGTTTGGGGGCAAAAAACAAGTTTAGAGCTCCAATTTTCAAATGGTAACTTTAAAATGGTAAAAACTCTTTTAATTAGTCAATTTGATTATTTCAAATCATATTTAATGTTGTGACTATGGTTTATATTCATTTTTGCTATGAAATAGGTATTTTTAATCTGTTTGATGGTTATTTGAATGGGTTTTATAGCTGATATAGAATATTAGTCGTGCACACTTATTCAATAATAATTTGACCACAAAGCATACTTTTATCCTTATTTTTTGAGCTTTGATAAAAATGAAAAAGGACTTGAAGTGCACTTTTATCTCCTTTTCTAGCTTCAATAACATCGAAAAAGGAACCCTTGGATTCTTATTTTAGCTCTTTTTAGACTCTGATAATGTGAAAATATTGTCGAGCACATGTCTTTTCAAGCATGTACAACATCTACTCAGTATAAGTTTAACTCTTTTTCGGACTGAGATAGATTATTTACAAAAAAGGAAAATCTTAGTTGAACATGGCTAGGAGGTTCTCTCAGGTATCATTTTACACCTTTTTGGACATGAGCGACAAATTTACAAAAAATGACTCATGAGTTTTATTTTTTCCTCTTTTTCAAGCTCTCTAAATTTGAAAAAAGACCGGGCTGTCACTGTCGTTAGGCTCGTTAAAACATAAAATAACGACGAGCTTGTTGATCATGGAAAGAATCGAGTTTCGTTTATCACTAGACTCATTAAATTATTAAATAGTGATGCATTCGCCTGAAGGGTTGAATTATAGATCAATTATATTTTATCCGCCTCAACTTTGTTAAAAAATAAAGAGGTACTGGTCAACAAATGACTGGGGAAAATTTGGGAAAGCGAACATAACACTTTATGGTAGTAGGTCGCTCTTGAACATGACACTTTCACTCCATTAGCGTGAGTTTTGTGTTGGGTAATATTCTTGACAGTTCATCATACCTTCACTTCGATTTTGGGTCAATATTTCCAACTCATCTCAGTGTCATCGGTATGTTCAAGAGAATTTATCCAGTGAATCCTCATGCTTCTGCAATACTCATAAACCTTCATTTTCATGACAGTCATCCCTGAACATTGTTATATCAAGTCACATGACCTGGTCAAAATAGGCATCATCCCTAGTGTTATCACACTCAAAATTTTAAAATTTTTGTTTTGATAAGGTCACCATAGGTTCCATGTTGTGTCATGTTGGGGCATGCATTTGATGAATAATCTATAAAATCATGTTTATCCTATGTCAAAAAACCATTATGTCTCATGTCATGTCAGTCAAATCCATTTTATATCATTTAGTTCACATCCATGCCTTAAAATCAATAAATGAGCCACTTCTCTATTTTTTCATAGTTTCGTAGCAAATACAGTGGCATAACAACAGATTTCACTATGAAAGTACCTAAAAAAATTTTGTAGCAAATATACCAAAATTATAACTGAAACTTCTACGAAAACGTGTTTTTTATGTGTTGAAAAGGGAATTGGTGAGATTTCAGTTTTTTAGAGGTCTAGGTTTAATCCAAAGTCACTTGATTGGTTGTTTGAATCATGCATCACACATATTCATAAAATCATGCCATCATCACACTTCATTCCTCATTTTTTATCATGATCTCTCTCAAATTTAAATTTCATTCCTTAAACAAATCACCAGAGCTCCTCTCTGTCATAACCCTTCAAGCCTTTGCATGTATCAGTCATTTTTCAACTTAGAAAAGTTTATCTTTATGGAAAGCAGCTTGCTGTCCAATTTTCTTTCTACAGGTGTCACATTTTTAAGAAGGTAGCTTGGTTATAAAGGGAGATGGCCATGAAGAAGAAAGTGTACAAAGGAGGCTCTATGGTTATATAGGAGCTCATGGACCTTAAGATATTCATGGAGGACCCTAGCTTTGCTGAAGCATTCACCAATTCAGGTCGTTTGAATTTCTGTTGGAGATACAAGGGAATTTGCTGTGTTTTTAGACTATGTGAGCAGTCAATTTAAAGAGAATATTATGGATGAACAAAGATGAATTCAGAAATACCGAGAGAGATTATTGTCAAGAACAGAACAAGGAAAAATAACCTCTTTCACTTTTCTCCCAGGTGCTACAAGTTTGGATATTCGAAGATGTATTTCAGACGTATTTTAAGAATCCAGAATTTTCTTGTTTTATACATGTTTTTCTAATGCAGATTCTGGACAGCTGGAGATGGTTTTCAAATCACAAAGAGAGGTTTTTCTTCAGAACTTCCTGATTTAAAAAACCTCCTTCATCTTTTCCAAATATATCAAGGATTCATAGATATGAGTTCATTTATAAACCCTATTTTTCAGAAGAAGAAAAAATAGGAAAAATATGTAGTTTCAGCCTGATCAGGCAGTTTCGTAACGAGCTCCAGGCTTGAGGGCCAGAATTCACCATGAAAATTTTGACGATTTCTTTTTGTCTTTAAAATCAGTTTTATGAATAACTAAGGAGGGAGTTTGATAGTGTTTAGATATTTTGACATGTTAAATAGTTTTTGACCAATTGAGGTGGCAGAAGGAAAGGTTAAAGACAGAAACAAGCTCGCTACTAAACTATGCTACAAAACTTCCTAAAGATGCTCTGCTTTGTAGCGAGGGATTTTTGAAGGGTTTTTGAAGGTTCAAAGGGAATATGGAAGTCCAGCAAGCCACGTGGAGGCATCCAAACAGATAAGGAGACATCTCAACAAATATTCATTACTTGACATATGTACCACTCATACAAACAACATGAAGACAAAATTATAGTTATTATTGATAATTTCCTAGAAAATAGGATAGTTGTTGCTAAATCCTTGGAAAGAACATTTATGCATTATGTCACGGAGAATTCCATTAGAGCATCTAATATTTATCTATGTAATGGTCCCATTGTTAGAGAAGTGGACGAAATAAATTTAATTAGAGTCCCATTAGGAGAGAAACTCTTAAATGAATAGGTGTCTTTTTATGTTCCAGAAATAGAGTTGTCAGTTATGATTAACTGTCAGAGTCAAGGTTTGATGGTCCAACATCCTATGTAATGTAAAAGAGTCTATTTATAGACAGAATATTGAATATAAAAGGGTTTGAGAGTATTGTACTACACTAATATTTTTGTAAAACTTTCAGCTTCAGCAATATACAGTTGATGTTTTGGTCTGCTTCACCTGAGATTCTTGGAATGTTTCAATGAGATTATTCTTTATGTCTCTCTTTATGTTACTTACAGTATCTTGAGGTTGAATTACTCAGAATTTATGTCACATATGCTTTGACTTCCTTTTAACATTGAGCTACTGAATATTTCTGTGTGTTAGTATTGTCCTTCCATTGAAATAGTAAAAGCCTCAACTTCCACAAGTAGATTCATTTGTCGCTAAATTCCTTCTTACTGACTCCATAAGCCCAATGGTAATAAACCCTATACATTTTTTACCTGCTTACAAACACATTCAAGACACAATTACAGAGTTATCCATTTGACTGCATTTCAGTTGAATAAATCATATTTACCTTTGAGAGATCCCTCTCAGGTTGAAAAGGCTAATTTTGAGTTGCAAGTGGTTTGAAATAGTTACTCCATGTTGACCATTGAAGCAACCCAACAAGACTCAATTTGGTGATAACATTTTGGTGTTGTTTCCCGAGATTGAAGGTGTAAATTTTCTCTGGGAAGAATTAAAAAATTTAGATTTGAGTTGTGATGGTGAACACAGGAAGGCTGTACCATTCACTTGGTGATTCCATTGTTAAAGATCCAAAGCTTCAAAGTTCCCAGTGACTTCATTGCAAAAGAATCCAAATCTCAGAATATTGATGGTAATCCAAGATGACAAGGTATGTTGCAAACCCTTTATATGATGAAATGTTACAAAGTGTAAGGGATGAGTTAGTAGAATTTTAGAGAGATGAACATTTTTCAACAATAGTATTCCGTTGTTTAAAATCCAGTCGACTCACACCTGAAATTTTTTTTTTTTCTTGGTTTAGTTGCTGAAAGATTATAAAATGAAATTGAACTATTGGATGTTCAAATTGAATCATATGATTTCCAAGATCCTAAAAAATTCCTGGAAAGTCTTCCTCCTCCAAAAAGAGAGGAAATTATTATACCATTTTACTTGCCGATAGAGGAAGAATATGGTTATGAGCTTGACATTGTAGAGTTGGAATCAAGGTTCAACCTTGAAGAAGAAAATGAAAAGGATATCCAGGATCAATTTTTCATTGAGAGATTAAAAGGGATATCAATAAATTATGTCTTCTATGATCTCATAGCTGATTACATGGAAGAGTTTTATAGTCCAACTTTTCAATTATTTTTTCACTATGAATAACAGACCCATTTTTTGTTACCTTTATCATTTCATAATACAGTTTTCTTTTGGTTTAAGCACAATCAAGGAGTTCAGGTATCAGATCAACTCATTGAATGGCTTTATTGGAGGTTTCATGTTGCTTTAATAAAACATGAAGATTGCAGCTGTTAGGGCAGGTAGGAATGTGTGTGAATAAGCGCAAGTAGTCCAAGCATATTTTTAGCAAGTACAGATTTGGTTTTTCAGCAGTTATCATCAAGCTTAAGCCCGAGGAGAAGGCCATAAGAGCTTGATGAAGTCTTCATCAATTTCAGAAAATTTTCAATTTCTCAAGATAAGGCACTGGATCTACAAGTACTTTGTTATACTACAGGGGCACACCATCCCTAGTGGAGCCACGGTTATCACACTCAAAATTTTGAAAATTTGTTTTGATAAGGTCACCATAGGTTTCATGTTGTGTTATGTTGGGTCATCCATTTGATGAAGAATTTATAAAATTATGTTTATCCTAAGTCTAAAACCCACCATGATTCATGTCATGTTAGTCAAATACACTCCATGTCATTTAGTTTTCATGTCCATGCCTTCAAATTAAAAAAATGAGCCACTTGTCAGTTTTTCACATTTTCGTAGCGAATATAATGGAAAAACAACATATTTCGCTATGAAACTACCTGATAATTCCGTAGCAAATCTGCCAAAAGAAAATCGATGACTTGTCATTTTATATTAGTTTTTGGGAAAGGTGAGATCACCTGGTAAGTTTTGACAGCTATCCAACATGTGAAATCATAAGTGCTTGTCATCATTCCACCTTCATCCCTCCATTTGTCATTTTCCCTCTCATATTTGAATTTCATATTTTTAAAAAAATAACCGAAGCTCATATATGTCACTAAACCTTCAGCCTTTGAATTTAAACCATCTTAGTGTCATCGTTGAAAAGTTTAGCTTTGTGGCAAGCAACTTGCTCTCCAATTTTCCTTTTACAGGTGTCACATTTTTAAGAAGGCATCTTGGTTATAAAGAGAGATGGCCATGAATAAGAAAGTGTACAAAGGAGGATCTATGGTTCGATAGGAGCTCATGGACCTTAAGCTAATCATGGAGGAACCTAGGTTTTCTGAAGAATTCACCAATTCAGGTTCCTTGAATTTCTGCTGGAGCTATAAGGGAATTTTCTTTGTCTTTGGACTGTGTGACCAATAAAGTTATATATCATGGTTGGGCCGTTATGAACCCCACCGCAAAACCAACCCACGTGGACACATCCATTGAATTCTGGCAGAGTATGGGGGGTGGGCTGCCCAATGCGGGCCTAGCCCCCTCAACGTACCACATATTAAATGGTGCAAGATTTTTTAAAAACGTGGTGCAATTATAAAAATGAATTCTGACTTTAAAAGGACCACTTGAACCCCTCCCTTCCATTAAGGATCTATAACCATTCATCCAATGGGCTCCTTGGGGAGTTTGCCCAACACTTCATTATAAAAAAATTGTATTTCATAAGTGCGCCCAGGTAGCCAGGAGCGAGCACAGAAATAGAGACAGTGGAACCATAATCACTGTGGACGAGGGGGGTAGAATCATGATCTGAGCCCTTTCTAGAGGGGTCATATTTTCACTTTGTGGGATTCAAGAAACATTTATATGGATTATACACTTCTCAACACCACGAATCCAACGGTGTTGTCCATTTCTTCATCAGAGGTCTTCAATTTCCAGCACTTTCAGATCTAGTGGGCTTCTCTCTCTCTCTCTCTCACTCTCTCCCCCCCCCGCCCCCCCCCTTGCACTCTGTTTTCCTGTCTCTCTCCCACCCTCTCTCTCTGTCTCTCTATCTTTCTCTCCCCCTTCTCTCTCCCACTCTCTCTCTCTCTCTCTCTCACCACCCTCCCTCTCTTTCTCTCTCTCTCTCTCCCCTTACATCCCCCTCTCTCTCCATCTCCCCCTCCACCCCCCCCCTCTCTCTCTCTCTCTCTCTCTCTCACCTCCCCCCGATCTCTTGCCTCACTCGACTCTCTCTCTCCCTCTCCCTCTCCCCCCCCCCCCTCTCTCTTTATCTCTCTCTCTCCCCTCCATACCCCCTCTCTCTCTATCCCCTCTCACTCTCTCTCTCCTACCCCCTCTCTCTCACCCCCCTCTCTCTCTCTCTCTCCCTCACCCCTCTCTCACTCTCTCTCTCTTTCTCTCCCTCTCTCTCTTACACACACACCCCCGCTCTCTCTCACTCTCCCCCTCCCTCTCGCTCTCTGTCTCCCTCTCCCCCCTCTCTCTCTCCCTCCATCTCTCTGCCTGCCCCCTCTCTCTCTCCCCCTCGTCTCTCTCTCTCACACACACACTCTCTCTCTCCCTCTCTTGCCCCTTCCTCCCTATCTCTCTCTCTCACACACACACACACTCCCTCTCTCCCTCTCTTGCCCCTTCCTCCCTCTCTCTCTCTCTCTCTCACACACACATACTCTCTCTCCCCCCCCTCCTCTTTCTCTCCTGTTCCTCTGTCCCTCTCTCTGTCTTGGTCTCCTCTCTCTCTCTTTCCGACACACACACTCACATAATCTCTCTTGCCTCCCCCCCCCCCCTCTCTCTCTCTCTCTCCATCCCCCCCTCTCTCTATCCCCCCCCCTCTCTCTCTCTCTCCATCCCCCCTCTCTCTATCTGCCCCCCCTCTCTCCCTCACCCCTCTCACTCTCTATCTCTCTCTCACACACACACCCACTATCTCTTGCTATCCCCCTCACTATATCTCTCTCTATCCCTCTCCCCCCCTCTTTATCTCTCTCTTTCCCACCCTCTCTCTCTCGTCCCCCCTTCTCTTTCTCTCCCCTCTCCATCTCACTCTCTCACCCCTCTCTCTCTCTCTCTCTCTCTCTCTCTCTCTCGCCTCCCCTCTATATCTCTCTCCCCCCCCCCTCTCTCTCTCTCCCTCTTACCCCCTCTCCCTCTCCCTCTCTCTCTACCCCTCTCTCTCTCTCTCTCTCACACACACACACACACACACACACTCCCTCTCTCCCTCTCTCCCTCACCCCTTCCCTCCCTCACACACACACTCCCTCTCTCCCTCTCTCCCTCACCCCTTCCCTCCCTCACACACACACACATACACTCCTCTCTAACCCGCCTCTGCCCCCCGTCCCTCTCTCTCTCTCTCTCTCTCTCGATAATACAGATACACACTCCTCCTTCAACGCCCCCTCACCTCTCTCTCTCTACACACACACACACACGCTCCGTCTTCACCCTCCCCACTATCTCTCTCCTCTCTATCTCTCTTCTCTCTCTCTTTCTCTCTCTTTCTCTCACACACACACTCTCTCCCTCTCCCCGTCCCCCCGTCCTCTCTCTCCCTCTCCTTTCGCTTCTTTTCTCCCTCTTGCTCCCCCCGTCCGCGCCACCCCTCCCCGCCGCCCCTCTCTCTCTCTCTCTCGACACACATACATACACACACTCCCTCTCAACGCCTCACCTCTCTCTCTCTCACACACACACACACACACACACTCCCTCTCTCACCCTCCCCCTCTCTCTCTCTCTCTCCCCCTCTCTCTATCTCTCTCTCTTCTCTCTCTCTCTTTCTCTCACACACACACTCTCTCCCCCTCTCTCTGTCCCCTCGTGTCTCTCTCTCTCTCCCTCTCTCCCCTTTGCTCTTTTTCTCCCCCCTTGCTCCCCACTCGTCCGCGCCACCCCCCTTCACTCTCTCTCTCTAGATCTCTCTCCCCCTCCCCCCTCTCTCATTATTATCATTATCATCCCCTCATTATTATCCTTATCATTAAACTATTCTTGTATATTTTCACTTGTACAATCCACATCATGTAGCAAACAAAAACATGTTATCAATTAAAAATAAAAAAATCATCATATTATCTAAAAAGACACAATCATTGTATCATCAAGAAACAATAAACATATTATTATCATATAAAATATGCAAAAGAAAAAAATATATACATAAATACATACACATTAGACATGTAAAAGATTTCAACATTATATAATGTTTCACTATATTTATTTCATTTAATTAGCATAAGCACACCATGATATGACATAAAAAAAAAAACAAAATTACTTTCATTTAAATGTATGCAAAATACCTTAATTTTAAACATTATAACTAAGAATACAATTCTTAAGATTATGGACTAAGAATAGAGCACAGAAATCTAACTTGTTTATGACTCTGGACTCAGTACACATGAGAGACCTAGTAAAAATAAAAATAAAAATAAAAAGTAAAACATAAAAATTAAAAACATTATATGTTAAGCCAAACAAATATGGAAGGATGGATGAGATACATTTGAGAATTTTACTCCAATATATGGAAACAAAACCAAAGAACAAAACATGAATATAAATAAATATAACACTGTTACTTATAAGTTAAGTGTTCGAACAAATCCAATAAGTTAAATATTTAAAGACCTAAAATAAAATCATGGAAAAGTGGATGTACGGCGAGAAAGTGAAAGACAACGTACGGTTTTCCAATTGAGGAAAATACCAAATATGATTCAACGTAAGATTTTTTCCATTAAACAAAAAAATACCAAATATGATTCAACGTAAGATTTTTTCCATTAAACAAAAAAATACCAAATATGATTCAACGTATGAATTTTTACCATTGAACAACAAATTACATTTTTCCATTGAACAACAAAATACCAAATATAATTCAACGTATGAATTTTTACCATTGAACAACAAAATACATTTTTCGCATTGAACAACACAATTCCAAATATGATTCAACGTACGGAATATCAGATATCAAATATGATTTTGTTTGTTGGTGATTTTCCTATTGAAGAAAATTTGCTCAAAAGACTGTACCCCACAACGTGACTTCGTTTCGGGATCAGGGCAAGAAACAGGTGACTTCCTTATTTTGAGATGAGGGCAAGAAGATCGAAAGAAAGGTAAACGAGATCAGGTCAGAGAAAGAAAATATAACATTCACATATATAAAATCGAAAGAAAAGTAAAAATTAAAAAGAAAAGTAAAAATTAAAAAAATTAATGAGATTGGGTAGCCAGAACAGAGAGCAATTAAAGATTAAAGATCGAAGGACATAGTAGATTAATGCAATTAGGGATCGAGCATAAAGGTTAGGCCAGGAAGATACTAAAGGAGGAGACGTAGACGTAGTTCAGAGATGAACTCACGTCTAGATCCAATCACTAGTCGAGAGGTATAAAAGCATGACAGGACTGGTGAGGGGAAATCACGTGAAAACACAGTGAGGGGAAGGTCAATTGCAGGAATGACATATTGATATGGTGAGCCATGGGCTTTGACGAGGAAGGAAAAGAATATTGAAAATTTAATTCTATTTTAAACTTAAGAATATAAAATAAATATAAGAAACACATACCTGCAACAAATACTCTCTGGTTCCCTCCTCCTCTCCTCCTCTCAATTGATGACACAACGTCTTTCATTCGTTCATGCATCCATCTCTTCTGGCTGATGGTCAATTTAGTCTTCTATCAAAAACTAACACTAAGACCCACCAGATAAAACACTTGCAGTCACAGTTACCGAAAACATTGACATTATACGGTTACATATGATAAAAGAAGAAGAAGAGGAAGATACGGTTACATATGATAAAAGAAGAGGAAGAGGAAGATGTACATATGATAAAGGAAGTAGTGGAAAATGAACTTGGAACATATAGATGATAAAAGAAAAAAAAAGATGAACTTGGAACTATTCGTTGAGAGGCAGCCATATATATATACAGATTCCCTCAACAAAAATCTTGATGGACCGTTAAAAGGAGCGGATCACAGCTTACCACTAACGGATCACAGGTTACCACCACAACGTCTATAACCAAAAAAAAGCTTGATGGAGCGTTAAAAGGAGCGGATCACAGCTTACCACCACAACGTCTATAACCAAAAAAAGAACCTTGATGGACCGTTAAAAGGAGCGGATCACAGCTTACCACCACAACGTCTATAAGAAAAAAAAAATCTTGATGGACCGTTAAGAAGAGCGGATCACAGCTTACAACCAGAACGTCTCTAACCAAAAAAAAGCTTGAGATGCTTTTCAAGAAATTGTTTTCCACGTCATCTGGTTCAAACCAGTTGGGTTTTCTTAAATTTAAATTTAAATTTTGAATGTTGATGGTTGAATTTGAATTTAAGGTGTAATCTTTGATATCCGGTAATAATAAGTACTTTATTAATCTTGGCGCAGGCCCTTTCTGGTCCTCTACCTTCTGCTGTCAGCAATTAGGTGTGCGTTCCTCCACTGTTTCCATTTCAGATTTGACAGTTGTTTCTGTCCTCAATTTCGATGATGCATTCAAATGATATATTTTTTAATAATATATATCTTATTTTATTTTAGTTGAAGTGGAAATGTAACGTTTTTTTTTAAATATAGAGAATTGTAAATGATATAATAATCATGAATGTTTATTAAAATAAAATTTGATTGAAAATTCAAATAAATGATAAATAATTTGAAATTATATTTTAATAGGAGTGTATTTAATAGGAGTGTATAGAAACGTTTCAAGTGAAAAGTGATTTTTTCTATTTTCAACTTATTCAAAATCACATAAATCATTTCATTTGTCTTTCTAAAATAATTTAACTTCATAATTTTAATTGTTATGGTACTTTATTTTAAAACTTTAAATTAATATTATATTTATATATTTTTATAATATTATATTTATATATTTTTATATTGAGTGACTTGAGGTTCGCCATGCCATAACTAGACCCATTCCACTCTTCGACTCCATAGTCTTCCATATTGCTCCACTTCACAACCGTGCTTTTTCAAAATAAAAAAACATGACCATGATTACAAACATATTTAGAAACAGTAAACTTGCTAAAGCTATTACCAATGACAGATTGAATCCATCATAGGCATTTAAGTTATTCTATGCAAGTGAAATTCAATCTCGGATATAATAAAATTTTGGTATTTAAACATATATCATATACTAACAATGTCATTCCAAACATCTCTGAAATCCACCTCAACATTACATAAAATAATCGGTAAACCTCACATGGAATTTATCAGAACAACAGGAACCAAATGCATATTTCCACCACATTCAGAATACAAACCCTACAATAGATATCTCTTAAATGCAGTTGTCATTTAAGAAGATAAAATTCATCTTTGGTCCTAGAAGGACAATTTATATATGGCTATTGGTTCTCCAATGCAAAAACAACAATTGAAAAAAACTTTGAAACTTCTCTGATGCAACAATGACAGTCAAAACAAACTTTTGAAACTCTGATGTTGAAGCTCCCACCAAATTACAAAATGCTTGGAGGGAAATATAAAATGAAAGAAGAAAATTTGTAATCACTAAAAGCACAAGGAGGAAAACACAAAGGCCTGTATTGCATTTAAATTTTATGGCAAATGAAATGGGTCATCATAAGAAAAATGCAACACATCATATTACTTGAACGCAATATTTTTTTTCTTTAGTCATCTAAATATTTTTTTTTCTTTATTCATTTTTGTAATCCTTTGTCTTGAAGAGAGGCACAAGTTTGAAGAAGGAAAATGTCACACATTGGATTATTTTTAAATAATATTGTTTTTATTTATTTAATTTTTTAGTCCTTTTTTATTGATTTTTATACTTTTCTTTATTTTCTATGTTGCTAGAAAAAATTCGGCCTACTTTTTATAATTTAGATAAGATTAATAGCGTTAAATGAGTTTGACATGTAAAAATTACCTCGTAATTAAAATTGTGATTAAAAGAGTCCCTAAATTAGCATCCAACTAAACAAAATATCATATCTATGTATTTTTTTGTAATCAAATTATATTTGTATTATCAATATGGTGACAAACACTATGGAACATCCTTTAGTGTTGGTCATATTTGTAGAGAAAGGATCATCATATGTTTATTGTTATATATGTACATTACAATTTCTTCCTATGCTATAGTTATTTCATTTTTTTAGGACCACTAAATGTTATTTCTTGGAGTTTAAGTAACTAGGTAAAATTTCCTAAACTCATGAGTTTTTCTAAATTAATATATTCTTTTTAAGTGTCAAAAAAATAAAGGGACCAGTAGGTGTTTATTGTTTAATTGTTCAATTTGATGGAGATTCCAGTTTTGTACTATGATGATTTATGGGAGCTTTCACTATCAAAATATAAATAACAGATTGATTTGTTTTTACAAAACATTATAAATTGTTTAATGAGGTAGTGATTAGTTTTTCTACACCTATATTTCTATTTTATCTATTAGGCATTAGAAATTTTTTATATTTCTATATTTGCAAACTTCCTTTTCAAATTTTATGATAATAATAATAATAATAATCTACTTTTTTGGGTTCTTGTCAAGACAAACACCGATTTTTTGTATGGCAACCCTTGCTTGTAAAATTTTATGATACGCATGAGGTGTAGACCATTTGGTTTGAGTGGAGTTTAGTCCCAAATTTCTCTCATGCTCAAACCTCGTGGGAAGCAGTTGTGGATGGAATCCACTTATGGGGGAATTAAACTATCCCAAAGAGCATCCATGATCAATGGATCTTCACACAATCCTTGGAAAGAACCATGAATCTTATCTTATTGTTATGTTCATTTTAGAGTTTTGCCTATGTGCATTCTAGATTCCTTAATAGGTGTATTTCAATATTCTTTATTCAATCTTATAAGGTGGTTTCCATTCTTGATGATGAAATGAAAGAGAAAAAAGGAGCTAGTGGGAGTTGCACTCCCACCCCATGATGGGAGGCACCCACAAAATGAATGCAAGTGTTGGAGCCATGAATGCCACAACTCAATATGAAGATAGTTTCCATGAACCATTAATACTTGTAAATTGTGATAGAACATAGATAGGGCACCTAATCTTTGAAAAAATAAAGGGCCATGCCCATGGAAATAATTTAGTGTTTATGAGTTTTAAAAGTATATATAAATAATAAATGTAAAATGAAATATATTGAGAGTAGAGAAATTTGAAGAGGACAGGAGAGCATTTATCTTCAAACATATATATTTTACCTTTGTGTTTCCATAAAAGCTACCATAAAAGAGGTTAAATCATTCTGAATTTATCTTTAAACATATATATTTTAGCTTTGTGTTTCCATAAAAGCCACCATAAAAGAGGTTAAATCATTCCTCTCAAACCTGAAAAAGCAAAATAGAGAAATAAAAACAATGAATTAATTAATAAAAATGCAAAAAGAATAAACAAAATCAAAGGTGAAAGTGAAAAATATTTATATAGGAATAGTAGAAATGCACTAAGCTTATGCATTGGTTTACTTAGGTTCATTTTCTAGAATCCTCAAAGTATCCCCAAAAATCTATGGATTCACATAGTCTGTTTTGAAATTTCTTGTGGCTTTTGTTGATGATGGCTTCTAATTTCCTTCCAAATAAACCCTAGTATTCGAAATATCATTTTAATTTTGGATTATCAAAAATTTTGAGATCAAAAATCATGGTAATGTTGTAAAGATACACAATGATTAAGTTGGAATATTTTCATAGGGGCTAGATATAGAATTTTGATGGAATAAGATCATAATCAAAATGATGAAATTAGCCATGGGGACCAAATAAAAAATATGTGTCTTAAACATGATAAACTTGATCAAAGATCATAATTTGAAGTTGTGAGTACTACGAAAAGCCAATTGATTGAAATTATTTTCCTTTATCTTGTATGGGTGATGAACCAAGAAATGTCAAAGAGAATATTAATGGTGAAGAGGTAGCTCAGAAAAAGAAGAATATGGGGGAAGGAATGAATACCTTCAAACGGAAATGATCCAAGTGGATCGAACATGTCCAAGTACAAGTGGCTTAACACAAACGTTCAAAAATCAAAGTGTCTGGAATGTGGAAAACTTAATGTGAAGTTGAAGATCTCGTCTTTTTGATTCCAATGATGCAAACAACACTCAATTCCAAGTCTGTATAAAGGAGCTATGAGCAGTCAAATTTCGAGGGTTGACTTGGTGATGTGGCAGACTAAGGAGGACATAAATTGGAAGTTTATAGCCACCGAATTTTGGCCAGCTCCGACCGGATTACGGGCGAAATTGTGGGGTCATTAATTTGACACCTTCAGTCAAATTAACGAATTTTCAAACAGGCCATTTTTTGTTAATTAAAAAAAATATATATAAAAAAAGGGTCGACGAGTGGCCAAAGCCTATCAACCCCTCCGCATATCACAACATAACAAATTATATATTAATAAGGGGGTTGGAGTCCATGACCCCACCACCCTCGTATCCCACAGGACCCAACATATATTACGACCAAAGTTATATATCATGGTTGGGCCGTTATGAACCCCACCGCAAAACCAACCCACGTGGACACATCCATTCAATTCCAGCAGAGTATGGGGGGTGGGCTGCCCAATGCGGGCCTAGCCCCCTCAACGTACCACATATTAAATGGTGCAAGATTTTTTAAAAACGTGGTGCAGTTATAAAAATGAATTCTGACTTTAAAAGGACCACCTGAACCCCTCGCTTCCATTAAGGATCTATAACCATTCATCCAATGGGCTCCTTGGGGAGTTTTCCCAACACTTCATTATAAAAACTTTGTATTTCATAAGTGCGGCCAGGTAGCCAGGAGCGAGCACAGAAATAGAGACAGTGGAACCATGAGCACTGTGGACGAGGGGGATAGAATCATGATCTGATCCCTTTCTAGAGGGGTCAGATTTTCACTTTGTGGGATTCAAGAAAATTTTATATGGATTATACACTTCTCAACACCACGAATCCAACGGTGTTGTCCATTTCTTTATCAGAGGTCTTCAATTTCCGTCACTTTCAGATCTAGTGGGCTTCTCTCTCTCTCTCTCCCTCTCTCTCTCTCTCTCTC
>JAXQQM020088144.1:217500-230000 GCA_034641835.2 Pinus albicaulis
AAATCAATTGTAATTAATTTGATGTTAAACAGAGAAATTAAGATATTGATTGTCAAAAATAGATATAAATTGTGTTCTCTCAAATAAAAACATTCTCTTGTGGCCCAATTTGTACACCTAAAAGCAACAGCAAGTCAGGGCAAGGCAGGGGCTGTCCTAAAAGCAACAATGAGTCAGGGCAGGGGCTGTCACTCTGATCCCTGCCCACTCAGTTCTTCTAGGAAGGCTAAGGGGTAGACCCTAACCCACTCCATTCTTGTAGGCAGGCTAGGGGTTAGTCCCTGAAGGTAGATGGAGAGGGAAAGTTGTTGAAGCAACAAGTTCTAGGAGATACAACTACTTACCTTAGCAAGTTACAGGTTACATGCAAGCTAGATTGTTGGGCATGACAAGATATATTTAAGTAGATCAAAAGATATTTTAAGATGAATCAATGAGACCAGTGCCTTAGATGCCCAGGCGAATTTAAAATGCTTGCACAAATAATGATTAATGTATCAAGTCATAATATAAACAATGGCAGCCGGACAAGAGTTAGCAAAATCTTAACCAAGAAGAAAAAGAGAAGTTAGCAAACTCACTAACAATAATGATTAATAGCCCTTGACAGTTCTGAAATACAGGCAACAGTCACATGTAAATGTTCAGAAATTACATCAAGACTTGCAGAAAATACGTATATGAGGATATGGCATCAAATATGAGCATGAAGTTGACAGAGGATCCTTCCATTGAAAATATACCATGATAATCAATACACAACAGATCTGAAATCATATTGGCTATAAGAGGATGAACATATCTCCCTTAACAATTGTCTTACCTAAGAAAAGCTATGAAACCTATGACTACAAATTATGCTGAGATCACAATTATGCTCTAGTACCAGACCCCCTGTATACAGGATCAACAGCAATCAAAAAAGCGCTTTACCCAGTGAAACAATGATGATAATGATAGCGAATCAGTTAGTTGTGCTCACTATGATTATTTTCCGCTTATGGAGATGTTAATTATAAACAAGAGAAATTTCAAGCCTATGCAAGCACAGAGATTAACAATGATTTTAAGTTTCGCACAATGATCTACCAATGGAGAACTTCAGAGATTTCAAATAAGACCTTAAAGATACTACTTCTAACTCATATCAGTCCACTGTCAAACGAGATCGATTTACAGTGATTAATTTATGTCATCCTACTTAAGTCGATATCGATTGCGAGATCGATTACCAGATGCAAGGAATCAAGAGCTGCTGCAAATAACTAACCTAGTGACAACGTATCAAACTTCAGAAATGTCATTGTTAGAAAGAGATCAGTTCACAACAAATGTATTTATCAGACCACTGTAATTATTATATCAGCCCTCACTTATAACCAAGATCAGTCAACCAAAGAGAAAGGAACAAGAACCAAAACAACATCCCAAGTTGGAGGTAGCAACTGTTACTAGGATTCAAGTTGGTCTAAGCATATGCACACAAATCAACATAAATTCTAAACAGGAATTTGGCTGAACACAGTTGGAGTTCTATAGGATGGAATTTGACAGATTCGAGCTAAACTGCAAGTGTCATGTTTGACTCTGATTTTGTTGCCCGTCTGCTGCATGATTTTTTTTGGATTTTCAATGTATTGAGGGGTAAGTTTCAATGTATTTTCTCCTTATCCAAGAGCCATGGAGTCATGAATTATAAGAAGATTTAAATCTTAACCAAGAAGAAAAAGAGAAGTTAGCAAAATCACTAACAATAATGATTAATAGCCCTTGACAGTTCTGAAATACAGGCAACAGTCACATGTAAATGTTCAGAAATTACATCAAGACTTGCAGAAAATACGTATATGAAGATATGGCATCAAACGCAGAGCATAGCGGTCCTGTTTCGGCTTTTTCAGAGAATTGATGCTGTAATACTCTCTTGAAAGCTCCTCGAAGGGGCTGTCTCTGAGAAGCCATTCAAGAAGTGCAGCAGACTGTATCTGCCCTGTGTGTGGCTTCATCTCGTGGATCAATGGATGGGCAAATTCTTCCCGCCCAAAGATGACTTTACAGAACATTCCACAGAGGATTTCCACGAGCAAGAGCAGGACATTGGCATCATACATGACGGTTGCAGTGAGGGCAGTGGCAAAGGAAGTGCCATTGACAAGAGCCAAGCCTTCTTTGTCCTGGAGCTTGAAGGGATTTAGGCCTGCTTTCTCCAGAGCCTCTGGTGCAGAAACTTCTTGTTCTTCACCGTGAACCCCAATTCGAGCCCTAACTTGGGGATTCCCAATTAGCAGACCTGCTATGTAGGCCAAGGGAATTATATCCCTTGAAGCTCTTACAGAGCCTCTGCATCAAATACCTTCTGGGTGCCCTCCTAGGGCGTCTGCTCTGTCCTCGGAGTCATCATTATTGCGTTCAGTTCCTCCCGGATAAATGCATACAGAGGAAAAAATTTAGAGCCAGGGATTAATGCTCTGCAACAGGAGCCTTCCTGCATGTGACTGTTGATGCGCTCCTCGTAAGAAAGCACAATTGCTGTCATCTCCTCTTCAAGGCGCTGCTTCAGGTGGGATTCGAACTCTGTTATCTGCTCTACAATTTGAATATCATGGAATGCAAGAATGGCATCAAGAAATGTTTGTTTTACTATCAACACGAGGCATTGGCATGAGCTTATTGAGAGGATGTTCAAAACTCTGTAAGCCACCTGATGTAGAGAAAAAACAACCTGCAGGGGCAAATGCAATATCAGTATAAATAAGAAGCAAAAATTAGATTACTATGCGTGATGTGTGAAACAGCCACAGAATAGAGAAGCTCTAATTTAGCAGTCCAATATTACCTTAGGGAAAAGGAGCAAAAGATTTTCCACACCATTCTTTAAGGACATGTGGATCATCAGATAGGACAAGGCAACCATCAGCTGCAGTGCCCCAAAAGAAAGGCACTGAACTGTCGACATCCTGGAAATAAAAAATAGTTTCTAAGTCAAAATGCCAGGAAATCCACAATTTCTAAGGAACCATTTTGTTCAAATAAATACTCAGTGCAGCATTTTGGGGGTTATGGAAATCTGATGTATGAAAAGATTCTCTGGAAAAAAGATGTTAATTGCCCATTTGATTCTGAATAATTATTTTCCCCTTACCTCTCTAGCCAAATAAAAGAGAACAAATCTATTGGCAAATAACTCATGCTTAAATATTTTAAGCAAAATAAGAATGATGCAGGGCCTGGGAAAATTTCTTCCCAAATAAAAGAGAACAAATCTATTGGCAAATAACTCATGCTTAAATATTTTAAGCGAAATAAGAATGTTGCAGGGCCTGGGAAAATTTCTTCAAAACATTTGCAAAGGAATACAAACCATCATGTAAAAATTTTAAATGTGTTTAGCAGAGAGGTATTTTCACAAGCCAAACTCCTATATCATGTCACATACATTAAAATAGTAAGTCAAAAGTTATCTTCCCACAGTCAGGTCCAGATCCCCGAACTTTGAGGTTTCCAGTAAAGCAAAAATTAAGGTTGAACGTTTGGGATCTGATTTGAGTCAGTATGCTAACTTGAATAACTGACGTTACAATATTGCTGCATCAAGTTCAGTAGAAGAAATTAGATCACCCTTATTATATTTACAGTTATAATAATGAGGCCTATATCTTAACAATGGCTTTAAGAAGAACCATAATGTAGATATCTTCCCTTGGCGGTGGTTTCTCTAGGATGGTCAACTCTGCTATGTGCGTCAACTATGATCAATCAGGTAAATAGTTCTAGCTTTTGGAACAACCACTTGTAGCTATATGCATGTGATATGGATAGCCATTTTTAATGATGTAACAACTTCTTTCATCCGGGACGCGAATGAAAGTCATGAATTTGCGGTGTCCATCTTAAATTTTCCACAATAGTAAATCGTCTTACAATAGAAAAAGATGTATATATATTGGTTGAAAGAGTTACAGGCATTTATTTCTAAATCTAGTTAAAAAAATGTTCTATTATCTACTTCATTTCAGAGTATATTCACATTAGAATAGCCACTGCCTTCTAGTCATTATATTCAAAACCCAGGTTAATGAATACTGCAAAAACATCGCTGTTACCAAACTGTTGCTAGTGAGGATGGAATCTGAAACCTGTGTGTGGCAAATTCGACAAAAGACCACCAGTTGACTGGGAAAATCTCTACATTGCCCTCAGGCCACCAGTTAATTTGAAGGCTAAATTTCTGCATCGAATACCTTCTGGGTGCCCTCCTGGGGCGTCTGCTCTGTCCTCGAAGTCATCATTATCGCGTTCAGTTCCTCCCGGATAAATGCATACATAGGAAAAAATTTAGAGCCATGGACTAATGTTCCGCAACAGGAGCCTTCCTGCATGTGACTGTTGATGCGCTCCTTGTAAGAAAGCACAATTGTTGTCATCTCCCCTTCAAGGCGCTGCTTCAGGTGGGATTCGAACTCTATTATCTGATCTACAATTTGAATATCATGGAATGCAAGAATGGTGTCAAGAAATGTTTTTTTGAGGGCAGAGACAAGTGGGAGTGAAGGGTTGCAGGGGGATTCTAAATATGTGTACACTGGAGAAAGGCACTGAACCGTCGGCATCCTGGAAATAAAAAATAGTTTCTAGGTCAAAATGCCAGGAAATCCACAATTTCTAAGGAACCATTTTGTTGAAATAAATACTCAGTGCAGCATTTTGGGGGTTATGGAAATCTAATGTATGAACAGATTCTCTGGAAAAAAGATGTTAATTGCCCATTTGATTCTGAATATTTATTTTCCCCTTACCTCTCTAGCCAAATAAAAGAGAACAAATCTATTGGCAAATAACTCATGCTTAAATATTTTAAGCAAAATAAGAATGTTGCAGGGCCTGGGAAAATTTCTTCCCAAATAAAAGAGAACAAATCTATTGGAAAATAACTCATGCTTAAATATTTTAAGCAAAATAAGAATGTTGCAGGGCCTGGAAAAATTTCTTCAAAACATTTGCAAAGGAATACAAACCATCATGTAAAAATTTTAAATGTGTTTAGCAGAGAGGTATTTTCACAAGCCAAACTCCTATATCATGTCCCATACATTAAAATAGTAAGTCAAAAGTTATCTTCCCACAGTCAAGTCCAGATCCCCGAACTTTGAGGTTTCCAGTAAAGAAAAAATTGAGGTTGAACGTTTGGGATCTGATTTGAGTCAGTATGCTAACTTCAATAACTGACGTTACAATATTGCTGCATCAAGTTCAGTAGAAGAAATTCGATCACCCTTCTTATATTTACAGTTATAATAATGAGGCCTATGTCTTAACAATGGCTTTAAGAAGAACCATAATGTAGATATTCCAAATCCTATGTACTTTCTAGGATGGTTAACTCACATAAGGTGCTGGGCCAACTATGATCAATCAGGTAAATAGTTCTAGCTTTTGGAATAACCACTTGTAGCTATATGCATGTGTTATGGATAGCCATTTTTAATGATGTAACAGCTTCTTTCATCTGGGACGCGAATGAAAGTCATGAGTTTGGCAGGTCCATCTTGTAAATTTTCCACAATAGTAACTGTCTTACAACAGAAAAAGATGTAGTATATATTTATTGAAAGAGTTACATGTATTTATTTCTAAATCTAGTTAAAAAAATGTTCTATTATCTACTTCATTTCAGAGTATATTCACATTAGAATAGTCACTGCCTTCTAGTCATTATATTCAAAACCCAGGTTAATGAATACTGCAAAAACATCGTTGTTACCAAACTTTTTCCAGTGAGGATGGAATCTGAAACCTGTGTGTGGAAAATTCGACAAAAGACCACCAGTTGACTGGGAAAATCTCTACATTGCCCTCTGGCCACCAGTTAATTTGAAGGCTAAATTTCTGCATCGAATACCTTCTGGGTGCCCTCCTGGGGCTTCTGCTCTGTCCTCGGAGTCATCATTATCACGTTCAGTTCCTCCCGGATAAATGCATACAGAGGAAAATATTTAGAGCCATGGATTAATGTTCTGCAATAGGAGCCTTCCTGCATGTGACTGTTGATGCGCTCCTCGTAAGAAAGCACAATTGCTGTCATCTCCTCTTCAAGGCGCTGCTTCAGGTGGGATTCGAACTCTGTTATCTGCTCTACAATTTGAATATCATGGAATGAAAGAATGGCGTCAAGAAATGTTTGTTTGAGGGTAGAGACAAGTGGGAGTGAAGGGTTGCAGGGGGATTCTAAATATGTGTACACTGGAGAAAGGCACTGAACCGTCGGCATCCTGGAAATAAAAAATAGTTTCTAAGTCAAAATGCCAGGAAATCCACAATTTCTAAGGAACCATTTTCTTCAAATAAATACTCAGTGCGGCATTTTGGGGGTTATGGAAATCTGATGTATGAACAGATTCTCTGGAAAAAAGATGTTAATTGCCCATTTGATTCTGAATAATTATTTTCCCCTTACCTCTCTAGCCAAATAAAAGAGAACAAATCTATTGGCAAATAACTCATGCTTAAATATTTTAAGAAAAATAAGAATGTTGCAGGGCCTGGGAAAATTTCTTCCCAAATAAAAGAGAACAAATCTATTGGCAAATAACTCATGCTTAAATATTTTAAGCAAAATAAGAATGTTGCAAGGCCTGGGAAAATTTCTTCAAAACATTTGCAAAGGAATACAAACCATCATGTAAAAATTTTAAATGTGTTTAGCAGAGAGGTATTTTCACAAGCCAAACTCCTATATCATGTCCCATACATTAAAATAGTAAGTCAAAAGTTATCTTCCCACAGTCAAGTCCAGATCCCTGAACTTTGAGGTTTCCAGTAAAGCAAAAATTGAGGTTGAACGTTTGGGATCTGATTTGAGTTAGTATCCTAACTTGAATAACTGACGTTACAATATTGTTGCATCAAGTTCAGTAGAAGAAATTCGATCACCCTTCTTATATTTACAGTTATAATAATGAGGCCTATATCTTAACAATGGCTTTAAGAAGAACCATAATGTAGATATTCCTTATATTACAGGGTTTCTCTAGGATGGTCAACTCTGCTATGTGCGTCAACTATGATCAATCAGGTAAATAGTTCTATCTTTTGGGACAACCACTTGTAGCTATATGCATGTGTTATGGATAGCCATTTTTAATGATGTAACAGCTTCTTTCATCTGGGACGCGAATGAAAGTCATGAATTTGGCAGGTCCAATTTGAAATTTTCCACAATAGTACCTGTTTACAATAGAAAAAGATGATGTATATATTGGTTGAAAGAGTTACAGCATTTATTTCTAAATCTAGTTAAAAAAATGTTCTATTATCTACTTCATTTCAGAGTATATTCACATTAGAAGAGCCACTGCCTTCTAGTCATTATATTCAAAACCCAGGTTAATGAATACTGCAAAAAAATCGATGTTACCAAACTGTTGCCAGTGAGGATGGAATCTGAAACCTGTGTGTGGCAAATTCGACAAAAGACCACCAGTTGACTGGGAAAATCTCTACATTGCCCTCAGGCCACCAGTTAATTTGAAGGCTAAATTTCTGCATCGAATACCTTCCGGGTGCCCTCCCGGGGCATCTGCTCTGTCCTCGAAGTCATCATTATCGCGTTCAGTTCCTCCCGGATAAATGCATACAGAGGAAAAAATTTAGAGCCATGGATTAATGTTCTGCAACAGGAGCCTTCCTGCATGTGACTGTTGATGCGCTCCTTGTAAGAAAGCACAATTGCTGTCATCTCCTCTTCAAGGCGCTGCTTCAGGTGGGATTCGAACTCCGTTATCTGCTCTACAATTTAAATATCATGGAATGCAAGAATGGCGTCAAGAAATTTTTGTTTGAGGGCAGAGACAAGTGGGAGTGAAGGGTTGCAGGGGGATTCTAAATATGTGTACACTGGAGAAAGGCACTGAACCGTCGGCTTCCATGATCTCCCATCGAATCTCCCATTGAATCCCCGAGCAGCCATAGATGAAGCTACTCATTCTCAGAAACATAGCGCACCGAGTGTTTATGGGGGAGAGCTCCCCCGGAGAAGCAGAAGGGCTAGTGAACACTCCAACGAGGAGACAACGAATTAGGGTTTCTTGCAACTCGCTCAGCTGGTTGGTTCTCTTGCTTGAACAAGCGCCGAAGCCAGTGGTCACGCCATAGATATCTGCTCCCCCTTGGCTTTCTCCTGCACCCACAACGAATGCCTCTCAACCAATTCTCTGCAACAACCGGTCGCAACTGCCTCGATTTCCCATCTAGGGTTGAAAATGTTTCAATCGTCTAACATCCAATCTAAGGGTTTTACATTATGACACGATGCACATCAGCAAAGTTGTTTTCAAATAAGGACACCTTACGACGTAAATATAACACTGTTACTTATAGGTAAAGCGTTCGAACAAATCCAATAAGTTAAATATTTAAAAATATAAAATAAAATCATGGAAAAGTAGGTGTACATCAAGAAAGACAAACGTAAAAGACATTTTCCAATTGATGAAAATACCATATATGATTCAACGTAAGAATTTTTCTATTGAACAACAAAATACCAAATATGATTCAATGTAAGAATTTTGCCATTGAACAACAAAATACCGAATATGATTCAACGTATGAATTTTTACCATTGAACAACAAATTACATTTTTCCATTGAACAAAAAAATACCAAATATAATTCAACGTATGAATTTTTACCATTGAACAACAAAGTACATTTTTCGCTTTGAACAACACAATACCAAATATGATTCAACGTACGAATATCAGATATCAAATATGATTTTGTTTGTTGGTGATTTTCCCATTTAAGAAAAATATCAGATATCAAATATGATTTTGTTTGTTGGTGATTTTCCTATTGAAGAAAATTTGCTCAAAAGACTGTACCCCACAACGTGACTTCGTTTCAGGATCAGGGCAAGAAACAGGTGACTTCCTTATTTTTAGACGAGGGAAAGAAGATCAAAAGAAAGGTAAATGAGATCAGGTCAGGGAAAGAAAATATACATATATAAAATCGAAAGAAAAGTAAAAATTAAAAAAATTAATGAGATTGGGTAGCCAGAACAGAGAGCAATTAAAGATTAAAGATTGAAGGACATAAAAGAGATTAATGCAATTAGGATCGAGACAAAGGTTAGGCCGTGAAGATACTAAAGGAAGAGATGCAGACGCAGTTCAGATATGGAACCACGTTCAGATCCAATCACTAGTCGAGAGGTATAAAGCATGACAGACAAGTGAGGGGAGATCGTTTGAAAACACAAACTGAGGAAGGTCAATTATGTGAATGACATATTGATGTGGTGAGTCATGGGCTTCTCATGAGGAAGGAAAATAATATTGAAAATTTAATTTATTTAAACTCGAAGAATATAAAATAAATATAAGAAACACATACCGCAACAAATACTCTCTCTGCTCTCTCAGCCTCTCAATTCATGACACAACGTCTTTCATTCGTTCATGCATCCATTCCTTCTGGCTGATGGTCAATTTAGTCTTCTATCAAAAACTAAGACTAAGACCCACCAGATAAAACTCTTGCAGTCACAGTTACCGAAAACATTGACATTATACGGTTGCATATGATAAAAGAAGAAGAAGAGGAAGATGTACATATGATAAAAGAAGTAGTGGAAAATGAACTTGGAACATATAGATGATAAAAGAAAAAAAAAAGATGAACTTGGAACTATTCGTTGAGAGGCAGCCATATATATATACAGATTCCCTCAACAAAAATCTTGATGGACCGGGCAGAAAGGAGCGGATCACACTACCACCACAACATCTATAACCCAAAAAGCTTGATGTGAGCGTTAAAAGGAGGATCACTTACCACCACAACGTCTATAACCAAAAAAAGAACCTGATGACCGTTAAAAGGAGCTGACTGCTGCCTACCACCACAATGTCTATAAGAAAAAAATTATAACTAAGAAGAGCGGATCACAGCTTACCACCAGAACGTCTCTAACCAAAAAAAAAGCTTGAGATGCTTTTCAAGAAATTGTTTTCCACGTCATCTGGTTCAAACCAGTTTGGTTTTCTTAAATTTAAATTTAAATTTTGAATGTTGATGGTTGAATTTGAATTTAAGGTGTAATCTTTGATATCCGGTAATAATAAGTACTTTATTAATCTTGGCGCAGGCCCTTTCTGGTCCTCTACCTTCTGCTGTCAACCATTAGGTGTGCGTTCCTCCACTGTTTCCATTTCCAATTTGACCGTTGTTTCTGCCCTCAATTTCGATGATGCATTCAAATGATATATGTTTTAATAATATATATCTTATTTTATTTTAGTTGAAGTGGAAATGTAACGTTTTTTTTTAAATATAGAGAATTGTAAATGATATAATAATCATGAATGTTTATTAAAATAAAATTTGATTGAAAATTCAAATAAATGATAAATAATTTGAAATTATATTTTAATAGGAGTGTATTTAATAGGAGTGTATAGAAACGTTTCAAGTGAAGAGTGATTTTTTCTATTTTCAACTTATTCAAATTCACATAAATCATTTCATTTGTCTTTCTAAAATAATTTAACTTCATAATTTTAATTGCCATTGTATTTTATTATAAAACCTTAAATTAATATTATATTTATATATTTTTATGATAACATTTTTTATTTTTATATTGAGGACTTATGGTCAGCGTGCCATAACTAGACCCATCTCCACTCTTCGACTCCATAGTCTTCCATATTGCTCCACTTCACAACCGTGCTTTTCCAAAATAAAAAAACATGACCATGATTACAAACATATTTCGAAACAGTAAACTTGCTAAAGCTATTACCAATGACAGATTGAATCCATCATAGGCATTTAAGCTATTCTATGCAAGTGAAATTCAATCTCGGATATAATAAAATTTTGGTATTTAAGCATACATCATATACTAACAATGTCATTCCAAACATCTCTGAAATCCACCTCAACATTACATAAAATCATCGGTAAACCTCACATGGAATTTATAAGAACAACAGGAACTAAATGCATATTTCCGCCACATTTAGAATAAAAACCCTAGAATCGATATCTCTTAAATGCAGTAGTCATTTAAGAAGATAAAATTCATCTTTGGTCCTAGAAGGACAATTTATATATGGCTATTGGTTCTCCAATGCGAAAACAACAATTGAAAAAAGCTTTGAAACTTCTCTGATGCAACAATGACAGTCAAAACAAACTTTTGAAACTCTGATGTTGAAGCTCCCACCAAATTACAAAAGGCTTGGAGGGAAATATAAAATGAAAGAAGAAAATTTGTACTCACTAAAAGCACAAGGAGGAAAACACAAAGGCCTCTATTGCATCTTAATTTTATGGCAAATGAAATGGGTCATCATAAGAAAAATGCAACACATCATATTACTTGAACACAATATTTTTTTTCTTTAGTCATCTAAATATTTTTTTTTCTTTATTCATTTTTGTAATCCTTTGTCTTGAAGAGAGGCACAAGTTTGAAGAAGGAAAATATCACACATTGGATTATTTTTAAATAATATTGTTTTTATTTATTTAATTTTTTAGTCCTTTTCCTTTTTCCTATGCTTTTATGTTTTTTATTGATTTTTATACTTTTCTTTATTTTCTATGTTGCTAGAAAAAATTAGGCCAATTTTTTATAATTTAGATAAGATTAATAGCGTTAAATGAGTTTGACATGTAAAAATTACCTCGTAATTAAAATTGTGATTAAAAGAGTCCCTAAATTAGCATCCAACTCAACAAAATATCATATCTATGTATTTTTTTGTAATCAAATTATATTTGTATTATCGATATGGTGACAAACACTATGGAACATCCTTTATTGTGGGTCATATTTGTAGAGAAAGGATCATCATATGTTTATTGTTATATATGTACATTACAATTTCTTCCTATGCTATAGTTATTTCATTTTTTTAGGACCTTTAAATGTTATTTCTTGGAGTTTAAGTAACTAGGTAAAATTTCCTAAACTCATGAGTTTTTATAAATTAATATATTCTTTTTAAGTGTCAAAAAAATAAAGGGACGAGTAGGTGTTTATTGTTTAATTGTTCAATTTGATGGAGATTCCAGTTTTGTACTATGATGATGATGGGAGCTTTCACTATCAAAATATAAATAACAGATTGATTTGTTTTTACAAAACATTATAAATTGTTTAATGAGGTAGTGATTAGTTTTTCTACACCTATATTTCTAGTTTATCTATTAGGCATTAGACATTTTTTATATTTCTATATTTGCAAACTTCCTTTTCAAATTTTATGATAATAATAATAATAATAATAATCTAATTTTTTGGGTTCTTGTCAAGACAAACACCGATTTTTTGTATGGAAACCCTTGCCTGTAAAATTTTATGATACCCATGAGGTGTAGACAAATTGGTTTGAGTGGAGTTTAGTCCCAAATTTCTCTCATGCTCAAACCTCGTTGGAATCTGTTGTGGATGGAATCCACTTATGGGGGAATTAAACTATCCCAAA
>JAXQQM020088144.1:235000-237500 GCA_034641835.2 Pinus albicaulis
GATACATAAGGAGGATGTACAGGTGATAAAAGAAAAATAGGCAGCCATATATATATATATATAGATTCTCTCAAGAAAACCATGATCCGCGACACCGCGACAAAATCTATAATTGAAAAAAGGAGGCGGATTATTTTTACCAAATGTGATTCAACGTCACAATTTTTACCATTGAACAACAAAATACCAAATATGATTCCAACTTACAGTGCCTGCATTAGATAAACAAATACATTTTTCCATTCAACAACACAATACCAAATATGATTCAACGTACGAATTTTTACCATTGCACAACAAAGTACATTTTTCCATTGAACAACAAAATACCAAATAATTCAACATAGAGATTTTTACCATTGAACAACAAAATACATTTTTCCCATTCAACAACACAATACCAAATATGATTCAACGTACGTAAGAATATCAAATAACAAATATGATTTTGTTTGTTGGTGATTTTCCAATTCAAGAAAAATATCAGATATCAAATATGATTTTGTTTGTTGGCGATTTTCCCATTCAAGAAAAATATCACATATCAAATATGATTTTGTTTGTTGGTATGCTTCATTAAACTTGCTCAAAAGACTGTAGTCACGTTTCGTTATTTTGAGATCAGGGCAAGAAACAGATGACTTCGTTATTTTGAGGTAAACGAGATCAAGTCAAGGCAAGAAGATTGAAAAAAAGAAGTAAACGAGATATAACATTCACATATATAAAATTGAAAGAAAAGTAAAAATTAAAAAGAATTAATGGGATTGGGTAGCCAGAACAGAACAGAGCAATTAAAGATTAAAGATCAAAGAACATAGTAAATTAATGCGATTAGGGATCGAGCATAAAGATTAGGCCAGACATATACTAAAGGAGGAGATGTAGAGGTAGTTCAGAGATGAACTCACGTCTAGATCCAATCACTAATCCAGAGGTATAAAAACATGACAGGACAGGTGAGGGGAAATCACATCAAAACAAGGGTTGGTCAATTGCAGGAATGACAGATTGATATGGTGGGTCATGGGTTTTAATGAGGAAGGACAAGAACATTGAAAATTCAATTCTACTTTAAACTGAAGAATATAAAATAAATACCAGAAACACATACCTGCAACAAATACTTTCTGATTTCGTCCTCCTCTCAATTGATGACACAACGTCTTTCATTCGTCCATGCATCCATCCCTTCTCGCTAATGGTCAATTCAGTCGTCTCTATTAAAAGCTACAGACAAAGACCCACCAGATAAAACAGTTGCAGTCACAGTTACCGAAAACATTGACATTATACAGTTACAGAGAAAATAGATGATAGAAGAAGAAGAGGAAGATGTACAGATGCTAAAAGAAAAAGAAGAATTGGAGGATGAACTTGGAACATACAGATGATAGAAGAAAAAGAAGATGAACTTGGAACTATTCCTTGAGAGGCAGCCATATATATATTTATATAGATTCTCCCTCGAGAAAAGCTTGATGGACCGTTAAAAGGAGCGGATCACAGCTTACCACCACAACGTCTATAACCAGAAAAAGCTTGATGGACCGTTAAAAGGAGCGGATCACAGCTTACCACCACAACGTCTATAACCAAAAAAAAACTTGAGATGCTTTTCAAGAAATGCTTTAAATTTTGAATGTTGATGGTTGAATTTGAATTTAAGGTGTAATCTTTGATATTCGGTAATAATAAGTACTTTATTAATCTTGGCGCAGGCCCTTTCTGGTCCTCTGCCTTCTGCTGTCAACAATTAGGTGTGCGTTCCTCCACTGTTTCCATTTCCAATTAGAGCGTTGTTTCTGCCCTTAATTTAGATGATGCAGTAACTCTGTCTGGTGTCAACACCGGGAGACGACGAAGAGGGGTTCGATTCATGCATGGGAGAGCCTGGAATGCCGATGTCTTCGTGGGTTTAGCAATTACCCAATCTAAGTGTAATTAATATTTGTGAAAGATTGGGTAAATTGGGTAAATTAAAAAATAATTGAATTACAAAAAATAAAACACAAAGCTGGTGATCTCATAAATATCATTCATTTACGCTAATTACGATCATTTACTGTAGTTACAATCCAATCATTAATTTAAATTTATTTGAAAATAAATATAGATATTAATTTAAAAATTTTAAATATATTCTTATTTAAATAATATATAAATTTTAATTTTATATTTCAATTATTTGATTCTTTTAATTTTATTATAAATTTAAAATTAAAATAAATTAAATGTTAAAAATATCTTTTATATATAAAGCTTTTCTAAAAAAATGCTTTGTATACTAGGTGAAACATGCTTTCTATACTAGGTGAAACATTCTTTTAAGTTAAATACATAATTTTGAATGAAAATTTAACTCTTTCTTGTTTGTTAAAGTATTGTGATTTGTGGAATTAACCTATGATTTAAGAAAGTATGTCTGAATTAGGTGTTCCCTTCCCTTGTTTCAGGGGTATGCTAGTGTTACAAGGTTACCAGAGACCAAATGATTTAA
>JAXQQM020088144.1:242500-267500 GCA_034641835.2 Pinus albicaulis
CCTAAAATAAAATCATGGAAAAGTGGATGTGCGGCGAGAAAGTGAAAGACAACGTACGGTTTTCCAATTGACAAAATACCAAATATAATTCAACGTACCAATTTTTACAATTGAACAACAAAATACATTTTTCCCATAATATGATTCAACTTTGGAATATCAGATATCAAATATGATTTTGTTTGTTGGTGATTTTCCCATTCAAGAAAACTTGCTCAAAACACTTGTACCCCACAACGTGACTTCGTTTCGAGATCAGGGCAAGAAACAGGTGACTTTGTTATTTTGAGATCAGGGCAAGAAGATCGAAAGGAAGATAAACGAGATCAGGTCATGGCAAGAATATATAACATTCACATATATAAAATCGAAAGAAAAGTAAAAATTTAACAGAAAAGTAAAAATAAAAAAAAATTAATGGGATTGGGTAGCCAGAACAGAACAGAGAAATTAAAGATTCAAGATCAAGGGACATAGTAGATTAATGCAATTAGGGATCCAGCATAAATATTAGGCGAGGCAGATACTAAAGGAGGAGACGTAGTTCAGAGATGATCTAAGATTAAAGATCAAAGGTATAAAAACATGACAAGACAGGTGAGGGGAAATCACGTCAATCACTGCCAAACAGTGGTTCTGGGAAGGTCAATTGGTGTATGGCGATTGATATGGTGGGTCATGGGCTTTGACGAGAAGGACAAGAACATTGAGAATTTAATTCAATTCAAAAAGGACATTGAAAAATTCAATTCACTTTAAATCGAAGAATATAATATAAATATAAGAAACACATACTCGCAACAAATACTTCTCATGTTCCCTCCTCCTCTCAATCGATGACACAACGTCTTTCATTCGTCCATGCATCCATCCTTGTGGCCGATGGTCAATTCAGTCGTCTCTATCAAAAACTACAGACAAAGACCCACCAGATAAAGCACTTGCAGTCACAGTTACCGAAAACATTGACATTCTCTAGTTACAGAGAAAATAGATGATAGAAGAAGAAGAGGAAGATGTACAGATGATAAAAGAAGAAGTGGAGGATGAACTTGAAACATATAGATGATAGAAGAAAAATAAGATAAACTTGGAAATATTCGTTGAGAGGCAGCCATATATATATATATATACAGATTCCCTCACCAAAAAGCTTGATGGACCGTTAAAAGAGCGGATCACAGCTTACCGCCACAACGTCTATAACCAAAAAAAGAAGCTTGAGATGCTTTTCAAGAAATTGTTTTTCCACATCCACGTCATCTGGTTCAAAACAGTTGGGTTTTCTTAAATTTAAATTTTGACGGTTGAATTTTAATTTAAGGTGTAATCTTTGATATTCGGTAATAACAAGTACTTTATTAATCTTGGCGCAGGCCCTTTCTGGTCCTCTGCCTTCTGCTGTCAGCAATTAGGTGTGCGTTCCTCAACTGTTTCCGTTTCCAATTAGAGCATTGTTTCTGCCATCAATTGTTTCTGCCATCAATTTCGATGATGCATTCAAATGAAATATTTGAGAATTGTAGATGATATAATAATTATGATAAATGTTTATTAAAATAAAATTTGATTGAAAATTCAAATAGGTGTTTTGAAAATTTTAATTTTTAATATAAAGTAAGAGGTTAAGAAAATTTAAATTATTGTCAATAATTTGAAATTACATTTTAATAGGATTGTAGAGAAATGTTTCAAGTGAAAAGTGATTTTTTTCTATTTTCAACTTATTCAAAATCACATAAATTATTTCATTTGACTTTCTAAAATAATCTAACTTCATAATTTTAATTGTTATGGTATTTTATTTTAAAACTTTAAATTAATATTATATTTATATATCTTTATAATAAGAATTATTTTTTTAATTTTTTTTTGTACAATCCACCCTACAACCCTTAAGGCTCATTCTACAACTCACCCTATATAATTTTATAATAACATTTTTTTTTTTTTTTTTTTTGTACAACTTACTCTACAACCTCGAAGGCTCATTCTACAACCCACCTAGTATGACATGTGTATGTTCTAAATAGAAAATTAATGTGCACTATAATTATAAAAAATGAATATACTCTAAACTAATTAAAAGTAAAAAAACTGTATGAATGAGATGTTTACATCTTATATTTTTCAAAAAGATTTCAATAAAATATTTAAATATACTATTTGAAGATTTATGTTAATTAATTTATGTCCATATCAACTTCATATATTTATATATATAGAAAAAAATAAATTTTTATGGGTAAATTTTTTATTTGGTCCTATATACACTATTTAGTATTCAAAAATACAACTTAAACAATGAAAAATAACACATTATATTTTCCACTCTAAAAAAGTTTCATTGTATTTTGCACCTAAAGAAATTTGTGTTGGAAGTGATGCTTTCATGTCATATGTAGGTGAAGAAATTTGTGTTGGAAGTAATGCTTGCATGTCATATGTAAGTGTCATTGTGAGTCCGAAGGTGTTAATTCATAAGTTGTTGATTCCTATGTTATGAATTGGAATTGTGTATTGTGTAGTGATGCTTCCATGTCATATGTAGGTCAAGAAATTTGTGTTGGAAGTAATGCTTCCATGTCATATGTAAGTGTCATTGTGAGTCCTAAGATGCCAATCTATAAGTTGTTGATTACTGTGGTATGAATTGGAATTGTGTATTGTGTCATGTCTGAGCCATCATTTGTCGAATTCAATTTTCTATGTACTATATATTGTAACTGCTGTGATTAATAAAATAACAGTGTGTGCTTGTTGTGTGCAACCATTGTCTCTAGCTCTCTTCATATTTTTATAAATTTCATCTCTCTTGGCTCATGTTAGATTTGTACTTAAGATGGATCTATGCTTGTCAGGTAGAAGAACCTAAAGAAGTGTTTATGTAAAAATCCAAATTCTACACCTCCAATCAATTTGGCCATTCCAAAAACTATTGATATTTCCACATTCTCTTCATGGTTTTGGTGAACTTATGGTTTTTCTACTTCCCTTGAAATTTGAAATTTATGAATTCCGTAGCACAATATTTTGTATAATAAAATCTCCATTACTAACATTTTGGTATATATTTAGCTAGTAAATAGATATTTGAGATAATAAAAAAATAGTTTTTTTTTTAATAGATAACATTTTAAGCTTATATATATATATATATATATATATATATATATATATATATATATATATATATATATATATATATATATATATATATAAAACATATCAGATATCAGATATCAATTTAATGTTACATATAATAGGATCAAAATAGGCTGATACTCTTCTACAAAATTTTAAAGTAAGTTTATAATTTTGGCTATAAGATTTTTAAATTTTTTTTCCATAGGTTAATCAAAGTTTGATTTATACTAACTATTTTTTAATATTAATTTAAATTTACTTGAAAATAAATATACGTATTAATTTTAATTTTAATATATTTTTTTTAATATATTCTTATTTAAATAATATATAAATTATTAATTAAATTTAAATTTTATATTTTTTCTTTTAATTTTATTATAAATTTAAAATTAAAATAAATTAAATATAAAAAATATGTTTTATATATTAAGCTCTTCTCAAAAAAATGCTTTGTATACTATCTGAAACATTCTTTTAAGTTAAATACATAATTTTGAATGAAATTTTAAATATTTTTTGTTTGTTAAAGTATTTTGATTTGTGGAATTAACCTATGATTTAAGAAAGTATCACTGATTTAGGTGTTCCCTTCCCCTTTTTCAGAGGTATGCTAGTATTACAAGGTTACCAAAGAAGCATTTCTTTATTTCTATCTTAACAAATTCAATATAATTGATAGTCTTCATTACCAATAGAATTACTCTTTTAAGTTTTATTTTTTTTAATTGAAAATCACAAGTTTTTCAATATGATGTTATATTTTACCTATTCTTAAATTAGTTATTTTATCTATTTTCAATACTAATTTAATGTGTAGTATAATTAATAGACAAAAATGATTTTTTCACATTGTTTTTGGTTAATTTTAACTAAAATTTGGTAAAGATATTTAAAAGCTTGAGTTTAAGTTTTATAATACATCAAATTCTAGTGTCCTCGAGTTTGAATCTATTTATACATTCAAAAATATATTTTAAACAAAAAATAATCATAATCTTGTTCGAAACTGAATCCCCAAATTCTTCTGAAAAAATGTCATTTCATCTATAAGTTAAACACTACCATAATTTAATATGATTTGCAACTCAAGATAAATATAAGGCCAAACTTAATCTATAAATTTACATTGGAAATATACTCCTTTTAATTGTTATATTGCTAATTCATACATTTATAATTTTTTTTTGTTTAAATAGTTCGTGTGGTTTTAAAGAAGTTTCTACTTTTTATTCTAATATTAGATATATTTTGTCCATGTTTATTTGGTTTTTTGATACAATATCTAATGGCTAACATTTTATCAAAAAAATGATCCTAGAGGTTGAGAAAATTCATAGTTAAAAGAATGTATTCCTTAGAAGAAACCAATTTCCAAAATTGCATCTTTGTATTTTACAAACAACTATATTTTTTTTGTAGTTCATTATTCCATTTACAATATGATTCCTTTAGATCATGTCCTTACATACAAATATATTTTCATGCTACACATTTCCATTATATTTTAGGGAATAACTTCTCTCCTTTATGAGCTCACTCTACATTTTATTCCTCCCTAAGTGGAAATTACTTAAAAACTATTATTTTCAATAGCTCTAATCTATAGGGAATCTCCTCAATACTTTAAATGTAATTTACAACCCAACTTATTTCATTTTTAGTAGGGTATCCCCTTATAATTTTTGACATAACATCTATAACTCATTTCATTTTTAATTAATCATATTTGATATAATGCAATAGGAAACAATGCAATTTAACTGGCTTAAGGAAACATAATTTCCATATATGACTACATAATTGCCATATGTGACCATAGTCATTTGTAGACATGATTTAAACAATAAGAACAAATTCTAAATTCTATTTTTTTCATCTATAGTTACAAAATCTATAGAAATATCTTAAATTTCATTGCTAGGCACTAGACACTAAATATAAAAGCACACAAATTAATAAGAAGAGTTTAGTTTATGATAAAATACACTTCTACATGATTCCTTCTTAATTTTATCCCAAGAATAATGTTATTGTATATTAAAACCACTTTTGGTTGTCTTTTCATTTCATGATCAAAATCACTTGCAACATGATAAGAATAAGAAGACAAAAAGTTGAAATCCCAAATTATTGGATTTCTTAAACACACTTACTAACTATTCATTCTTGATCCGTGTGTTAAATATTTTATTTTTGGATTTCATAATCATACTTAATAACTATTCATTCTTTATCAGTGTGTTAATATTTGCTATTATTTCTAGATCTCCTATTTGGGTTCCATTGTCATGTTCATTAAGGAAAACTTGACTCTGAATCACCTAGTTGTTGCTTATGGTGATAAAATTGAGTTTTCATGTATTTAATTAAGGACTCTAAATCATCTAGTTGTTTCTTATGACGATAAAATCACTTCATCTATGTTTGAGGCTATTATCATGGAACTTCCACCACTTGTCAAGTGTGTGTCCATTCAAAATTCAAATTTCAATGCTTGTTTTTAGGGAGGACATAATGTGGTGGCAACACTATTTTGATACCTACTTGGGATCTAGTGATTTGTTAATGGGGTTGATATACATATTAGCATATATATGTTTTAGTACAATACTTTTTAATCATTGAGAGGGATTAAAATGAAATAAAATCATAATTGATTAGTGCATAGAAGATCTAGGTTGAAATAGATCTATATTGATTTATTCTTTTATTAAAGATTTCTAGTATTAGTATGGCGAGTTATTATTTTAATTTTATTTTACATTTGTGTGAATTTTGTATTTTTTCCATTTAATTAATTTGCATCAAGACTACTCCCATAGCATGCCCACATGCATATGTCTCCACTTCGAAGGGATATTGTAAGTTTAGTTATGCTAGAACAAATGCTTGATTGATATTCTTCTTTAACACTATAAAGGATCTTCGTTGACCCTTTCCCCACTGGAAAATTTTTCCACTTGACATTGTGGTGTGGAGTGGTGTTGCTACCACTAAAAAAAAAGTCTATTAATTTCTTTAAGTACTATGCCGCCTCAAAAAAACTCCTAACCTCAAAAATATTTAGTAAGCCTTACCGACCAATTCTTGATGACCTCCATCTTGGAAGGATCTATCTTCAACTCTCCTCCACCTATCACATATCCCAAATACACCAAAGGATATTGTGAAAAATCACACTTCTTGAGGTGTGCCAACAATTAGTGCTTCTTTAAACTCTCTATCACCTACATCAAATGTGATATGTGCTCCTATTAAGTAGCAATATATACTAGCAAATCATCTGAATAAACAATAAAAAATGAACTTATAAAATTGCACAATATATAATTCATTAACTTCATGAATGTAGTTGGTTCATCACATAGGCCAAATATTATAGCTAACCACTCATACGAACCTTGTCTAGTTTTGAAGGTGGTCTTGTAGGTATCCTTTTCTTTGACTCAAACCTGGTGATACCCTGATTTTAAGTCTAGATTGCTTAAATATTTATCTTGTTGCACAATAGATCATCTATCCTAGGTAAGGGGCACACATTATTCAACATAATTTTGTTTAAAACCCTGAAACCTATTGGTGTCAATATGTCAGTGATCAAACATGCTCTTTCAGTTAAGTTGCTAGTAGTCATAGGTCAAAATTTTTGGTCTTTTCAAACAAGTTTTCAAAATAAATTTTGGTCACTGAAGGAGTCTAGGTTAGAAATGTTGTTCCCTTCATCTCATCTAAGGACATCATCACTTTAAAGGTCATTCCATTCATTGTCATTTAGAATTATTAGGTCATTCACTCCATCTCATCTAGCTCTGTTGTCTAGGTGTCATTGTTTTTGCTTTAAAAAGTCCAATTTGTCATCAAACAATGAAAATAATCCTTCATTTTCACCATATAAGTCTAGAGTCATCATACTTAGCTGAATAAATTAAGGTAAGTTGTCTTATTTCAAATTTTTTTTCAAAGTCAAAATATTTCAAAAGGAAAAATTGTCTTATTGTTTTCACTACACGACAAAAAAATAATTTCAAATCTTATAAAGGAAAAAAGAGTCTCATCCAAACTCATTATTCTATTTTCATGTGTGGTAGAGCTCCTCTCTTACCTCCATTGGACTCCATAGTGGTCAACGGTTTGAAACAAAGGCAAGAAACTACTCCATATCACAGTTGATATGCTTTAGCTAACCTTCGATACGATTCTGGAGCACATTGTTATGTTTCTGTAATAGTTGTTATGCTTCTGTATCACGTTGTTACATTTCTGGAACAGTTGTTATGCTTCTGGAACAGTTGTTACGCTTCTGTAGCACGTTGTTACACTTCTGGAACACATTGTTACGCTTTTTCTGGGGGTGTGTTACACATCTAGAAAGTGTTGAATTACGGTATTTTGGCTCCCAAACTACTCAAACAAGTTCAAGGCTCATTGGAAATAGTTTTTTAAGCTCATACAATAGTAATTAAGCTTCTCATACCCTCTTGTGGTCAATTTATCAAGCTTACTATTGATTTTCATGCTCACTTCATTCTCCATTATAAATTCACTTCTTTACATCATTGAAATATTTCAGCGAACCAAACCCTAACCCTCTGATATAACACTATTATACATATCCCACATACATAATACTACCATCCCCCACCATACATATCCTTCCTAAGAGCCATTTTCACCAAACCCTAATTTTTAGCCAGTTTTCAAGAGTTAAATGAAAAATTCTCCCGTTTCCCTCATTTGACCACCTTCCTCATATTCATTTCACTTGATTTCACTCATATCATGGATCCAAAATGCAAGCCTATCTCCTGAAGTTTTTGCAGAATTTTACTTGGATTTAAAAAACTTCATCTCACCCACTAAGTCTACCACATCACTATACTCTCTTTTTTCCCAAATTACACTACACATACCCATTCCATCTACACACTAGGTTTTCATCCTTTCACTGATATACAAGATGGAGAGTGAGAAGAAAAACCTCAAGGGATGGTTCCACCTCAGATTAGAACCCCGCACCATGCAATAAATCAATGCTTCACCCATGGCCAAAAGATGTTTTGAGAGGACTAGATAATTGAGGTTCTGTGAGAAGATCACGGAGGAAGGGTATCATATTCAACTTACAAACCCATGTGCCTCTAATCTCAACATGGGAAAGGTCATCATTGTAGGTGTGGAATTTAATCTATCAGCAACTGTGATTTCTTCAGCAACATGTATTCCTAGTCACGCATAAAAGTGGTTCAAGGCCATGGACTTAGACCTTCAAAATTACGAACTATTTCTCAAACCTCAGGCTAAGGAGAAACCATAGTACCTCTTCCCTTTCAGACACCTCCTTAACAAATTTTCTCCTTTGATGATGTTAATAATGAAGTATTTCACATGTGAAGGGAGATTTTCCAGGTTTTATAGGTACCATTCTAGGTTGTTGATGCATTTCCGTTCTACCAAACCACTTGACTTGCCACATTACTTATACAAAATTTTGATTAAAATGACTGAGGAGGTTCAAAGTAGAAAACAAGATCATTACCCAAGTATTTTTCACCATGTTCTAGTCAGACTCATTGTGTTTCATCACCTTTCATCCATCAACAGGACTTTGGAAACATTTATGGAAAGAGTAGCAACAATTCCCACCACTAGCCCTCATGTCAACATAGCACCCTATCACCATCACTGTCAGCACAACCAATGGAGGTTGGATCTTATAGCATGAAAACTCAAATTTCAAAGCCTCCTAGGGTTTTTGAGTTCACTCATACCTATGAGAAGGGAAAGAGATAGGTATTTGCACCCAAATATATCAAAAGTGTACTTACACTTGACACTATTGTTGAACAAAGTGAAATAGAGGAGAAACCTCTCATGCATCAAGATGAAACACCTTTGCACCAACATAGTGAACCAATGTCATTGGAGGTGTTATCACTAAGTCAATATAGATGGGATGCTCCACTAGACAACATAGGGTAACTCTTTCAAACCAACTTTTGAATGAAAATTAGCCTTTTTGGCCTGAGAGGTCTCTCTCAAAGGTAAATATGATTTGTTCAAATATAATTCAATCAAATGACTAACTCTATAATAGTGTCTTGAATGTGTTTGTATGCAAGCGAAAAATGTATAGGGTTTACTACCATTGGGCTTATGGAGTCAATGCTAGGAAACTCAGTGTCATGGTTCTCCTTGTGGAAGTTGAGGCATGTGGTTTTTTTAGTGATATGACAATGCACACAGATATGCAATAGATTAATGCTTAAAGGAAGTCAGAGCATGATTTAAATGAATTATGAGTAATTAAACATTAAGATACTGAAAGAAATATAGCAAGATACATAGGACAAATCTCATAAAAACATCAGATGAATCTCAGCCGAAGAAGAAAGCACACAACCACTATATATTATGGATCAGAAAATTTTATAATAGTAGTAGTGTAGAATAACTTCTTCCAACCCCAAATTCTTTGAAATTCTGCCTATAAATAGGATTTAGTCACCTTACATTGGATCTGCCTACATGGCTAGATCATCGAACTATTTTTGCTGGCACCTATCTTAACAAGAAGCAAAATACATGGGAATGAAAATGACACCTATTGACTTTATGAATTAGAGACCTACTAGGATTATTCCACTTATTTATTACATTCAATAACTGAAAATTCCTCATAGCTACATAAAAAATAGTTAAGTGATCAAGTGGAACTAACCATCATCAAGGCATATATACCCCCACTAAATTAAGAAACTAATCATCCTATTTTTAAAGAAACAGTGTCATGATATTTGCTAACTATCTTCATTCCGAGCTGTTGAACTAGACAACCTTGTGAAAGAATAAAACTCCACTAGAATATTCCACTGATACTCTTTAAACTCTCCACGTGGCTAGATGACCTCCAATGAACCCTAAAAAATCAAAGTTGCTACGAAATGTTGCTCACTGTAGAAACAGGGGAAATAAGGCAATTTAATAGCAAATTTTAGTAGCAAAATGACTTCAGCCATCTATGTCACTTTTTATCCCTCTTTGATGATTTGGAGATGATTGTTGAATCAAATGAGCTAAATACAAATTTTTTCCCATATTTACTTTGACCATATGGCATAGTTGTTATTTTATGCAAAAACACACCTACAATGATTTCATGGTGAAATCCGGGTTTCAAGCCTGGGATTCACTACGAAATTTCCTAATTAGAAGAAAACTAAAAAATTGTGTTTATTTCTTCAAAAAATTTCTTATGACTCTGCAAGATGATATGATGAAGCATGATAAGGAAAACTTGGCTCAAAATTTGATTCTTTTAATTTTATTATAAATTTAAAATTAAAATAAATTAAATGTTAAAAATATCTTTTATATATAAAGCTTTTCTAAAAAAAATGCATTGTATACTAGGTGAAACATTCTTTCAAGTTAAATACATAATTTTGAATGAAAATTTAACTCTTTCTTGATTGTTAAAGTATTGTGATTTGTGGAATTAACCTATGATTTAAGAAAGTATGTCTGAATTTGGTTTTCCCTTCCCTTGTTTCAGGGGTATGCTAGTGTTACAAGGTTACCAGAGACCAAATGATTTAATGTGTAGTATAATTAATAGACCAAAATGAATTTTTCACAATGTTTTTGATTAATTTTAACTAAAATTTGGAAAATATCTTTAAAAAGTTTGAGTTTAAGTTGTTTAATACGTCAAATTCTAGTGTCCCATGGTTTGAATCTATCTATACATTCAAAAAAATATTTAAAAAAAAAAAAATAGTAATCTTGTTAGAAACTGAATCCCCAAATTCTAGTGAAAATTCCATTTCATCTATAAGTTAAACTCTACCCTAATTTTATATGATTTGCAACTCAAGGTAAAGATAAAGCCAAACTTAATTTATAAGTTTACGGAAATATAGTCCGTTTAAATCTTATATTGCTAATTTATATATTTATAAAGATTTTTTTTTTCTATATAGTTTAGTCCTTGTGGTTTTAAAGAAGTTTCTACTTTTTTCTTCTAATTTTAGATATATTTTGTCCATGTTTATTTGCTTTTTTGATACAATATCTAATGACTAACATTTTATCAAAAAAATGATCCTAGAGGTTGAGAAAATTCATAGTTAAAATAATGTATTCCTTAGAAGAAACCAATTCCCAAAATTGCATCTTTGTATTTTACAAACAACTATAATTTTTTTCTAGTGCATTACTCTATTTTGAATATGATTCATATAGATCATGTCCTTACATACAAATGCATGCTACGCATGTCCATTACCATTTACGGCCTAACTTCTCTCCTTTATGACCTCACTCTACATTTTATTCCTCCCTTGGTGGAAACTACTTAAAACTATTATTTTCAACAAATCTAATCTATATGGAATCTCCTCAATACTTTCAATGTAATTGACAACCCCAACTTATTTCAATTTTAGTAGGGTATCCCCGTATAATTTTTGACATAACATATATAACTCCTTTCATTTTTAATTAATCATATTTGATATAATGCAATAGGAAACAATGCAATTTAACTGGCTTAAGGTAACGTACTTGTCATATATGACTACATAATTGCCATATGTGACCATAGTCATTTGTAGACATGATTTAAACAATAAGAACAAATTCTCAATTCTCTTTTTTGCATCTCTAGTTACAAAATATATAGAAATATCTTAGATTGCATTGTTAGACACTAGACACTAAATATAAAAGCACACAAATTAATAAGAAGAGTTTAGTTTATGATAAAATACACTTCTACATGATTCCTTCTTAATGTTTAGCCCAAGAATAATGTTATTGTATCTTAAAACCACTTTTAGTTGTTTTTTCATTTCATGATCACAATCACTTGCAACATGATAAGAATAAGAAGAGAAAATGTTGAAATCCCAAATTTTGGGATTACATAAACATGCTTACTAACTATTCATTCTTGATCATTGTGTTAGATATTTTCTTTTTGGATTTCATAAGCATACTTAATAACTATTCATTCTTTATCATTATGTTAGATATTTGCTATTATTTCTAGCTCTTCTTTTTGGGTTCAGGTGTCATGTGCATTAAGGACAAATTGACTCTAAAACACCTTGTTGTTGCTTATGGTGATAAAATTGAGTTTTCATGTATTTAATTAAGGTCTCTAATTAACTCTTGGTGATATACATATTAGCATATCTCTATTTTAGTACACATATCTCTATTTTAGTACAATATTTTTTAATTATTGAGAGGGATTAAAATAAAATAAAATCATAATTGATGAGTGCATAAAAGATTTAGTTTAAAATAGATCTATATTGATTTATTCGTTTATTAGAGATTTCTAGTATCAGTATGTCCAGTTATTATTTTAATTTTATTTTACATTTGTATGGTTTTATTGTTTCCATTTAATTAATTAGCATCAATACTACTCCTATAACATGCCCACATGCATACGTCTCCACTCATGGGATACTCGTATTTTTAGTTGCTTTATAGAACCCAATGCTTGATTGACTTTCTTCCTTAACACTACAAAGGATCTTCGTTGACCCTTTCCCCACTGAAAATATTGCCACTTGAAATTGTGGTGTGGAGTGGTGTTGCTACTATTGAAAAAAAAAATTTCTATTAATTTCTTCAAGTACTATGTTGCCTCAAAAAAACTCCTAACCTCAAAAATATTTAGTAAGCCTTACCGACTCAACTCTTGATGACCTCCATCCCGGGAAGGATATATCTTCAACTCTCCTCCACCTATCGACTATGCCAAATATAAAGGATATTGTGAAAATCACACTCTTTGGAGGTGTGCTGGTGTGCCAACAATTAGGTATTCTTTAAAGTCTCTAGCACCTACATCAAATGTGATATGCACTCCTATTAAGTAGCAGTGTATACTAGTAAATCATCTGAATAAACAATAAAAAATGAACTTATAAAATTGCACAATATATCATTCATTAACTTCATGAATGTAGTTGGTTCATCACATAGGAAAAATATTATAACTAACCACTCATATGAACCTTGTCTAGTTTTGAAGGTGATCTTGTAGGTATCCTCTCCTTTGACTCAAACCTAGTGATACCCTGATTTTAATTCTAGCTTGCTTAAGTATTTATCTTGCTGCACAATAGATTATCTATCTGGGGTAAGGGGTACCCATTCTTCAACATAATTTTTTTTAAAACCCTGTAACCTATTATTGTCAATGTGTCAGTGATCAAACATACTCTTTCAGTTAATTTGCTAATAGTCATAGGTCAAAAATTTTGTTCTTTTCAAAAAAGTATTCAAAGTAAATTTTGGTCACTGAAGGATTCTAGGTCAGAAATGCTACTCCCTTCATCTCATCCATGGCCATCATCACTTTAAAGGTCATCCCATTCATTTTAATTTAGAAGTATTAGGTCATTCACTCAATCTCATCTAGGTCTGTTGCTAGGTGTCATTGTTTTTCCTTTGAAAATTCCAATTTATCATCAAACAAGGAAAATAATCCTTTATTTTAACCATATAAGTCTTCTAAAGGGAGTCAGCATACTTAGCTGAATAAAGTAAGGCATGTTGTCTTATTTCAAAATTTCTTTCAAAGTCAAAAGATTTCAAAAGGAAAATTTGTCTTATTGTTTTCACTACAAGACAAAAAATTAATTTCAAAGCTTATAAAGGACAAAAGAGGCTCATCCAAACTCATTATTCTATTTTCATGTGTGGTAGAGCTCCTCACTTACCTCCATTGGACTCCATAGTGGTTGATGAGCTCCATCATTAGAAATATTTGGAGGGGTTAATAGTCACCTTTTTGCCTTCTTAGATCTCTTTTTCTTGCATTATTATTATTATTTGGGTTTATGATGCTAGTATAGATGGTGATTAAGGATAACATACTATGAGTGCCTAATATAAGGTTCAGTGCATAAAATCATGATTTATTAAGAATTTTTATAATGATTTTATCACAAAGAGTTGGAGGAGACAACAAGGAAAAATTAAAAGAGGATCCCAAATATTCTCTCTAGTAATTTGAATTCCACAAGTAGCCGAAGGATCCCCAAGGTTTCTCTCTAGAAATTCGAATTCCAGAGGTAGTCGAGTAACTCAAAGAGGAGAGCACTCAATCTTGGTTTACTTGGAGTCCAGTGGACTCAATCACCATTTTCTAGGGAGTTGTTGGTAGCTTCCCGGTAGAATAAATAGAGCAGAGCTAGAGCTAGGAAGAGTCAGTCTATCCTAGTCTCACTTCCATTCAGAATTACTGTTTTATTCAGGGATCGAAACTTTCAGAGATGTATGCAGTTATTATTTTATGAAATGAGCAAACTGATTTCATTTGATTGATTTAAGCTCAGAGGGGTAGGCTCGTGGGTTAGGGCCCAATCTATGTGCCTGAGATTCTCTGCTGTTATTATATTTTCCTTTATGTCATTTATCTAGTTTTTCCTCTGTCATTTAAGTTTGATATTCGTCTGATAAGTTTCATTTCTATTTAGTTTTTGTTTTGCTATAGTTTTAATTTCTTATGCCTAGTGAAATAGAGGAAAAACTTCCCCACTCCTATCTCTCCCTCTCCCTCTCCCCCACTCTCTCTCTCTCTCTCCATCACCCTCTCTCTCTATCCACCCTCTCTCTCTCTCTCTCTCTCCCTATCTCTCTTCCCCTCGCTCTTTCTCCCCCTCTCTCTCCCAGGCCCCCTCACTCTCTCTCTCTCCCCAAACCTCACTCTCTCTCTCTCTGTCTCACCAACTCCTCACACACACACACACACACACTCCCTCTCTCTCTCTCTCTCTCACTCACTCTCCCTCTCACTCCCTCCCCCTCTCCCCTCTCCCCCCTTCTCTGTTTTTGTCTCTCTCTCTCTCCCCCCCCTCCTCTCTCTCTCTCTTTCCCTTTCTCTCTCTTCGACCCTCGCTCTCTCTCTCTGTCTCTGTCTCTCGTCCCCCGCCCTTGTGCTCTCTCTCTCTCTCCAACCCCCGCTCTCTCCCTCTCTCTCTCACTCCCGCCCTCCCCCCCTCTCTCCCCTCTCTCTCTCTCGTCCCACCTTCTCTTTCTCTCCCCTCTCCATCTCATTCTCTCTCCCCCCTATCTCTCTCTCTCTCTCTCTCCCTGCCTCCCTATCTCCCCTCCCACTCTCTCTCTCTCTCCTTCGCCCCCACTGCCGCCGCCTCCCTGCCCCTTTTCTATCTCTCTCCCCCTCCTTCCCTCCCCACCCCCTGTCTCTCTCTCTCTCTCTCCCCCTCACTCTCTCTCTCCATCTCCCCCCGCTCTCTCCTGCCCCTCTCCCCCCTCTCTCTCCCCTGCCTCCTCCCCCCCCCTCTCTCTCTCTCCCCAAACCTCACATTCCCTCTCTCTCCCTATGCCCACTCTCTCTCTCTCCTTCTCTCTCTCTTCCCCCCTCTCTCTCACTCTCTCTCTCTCTCTCTCTCTCGTCCCGCCACTCTCACTCTCGCCCCCCCCCCCTCTCTTTCTCTCCCCTCTCCATCTCTCTCTCTCTCCCCCCATGTATATCTCTCTCTCTCTCTCCCTACCTCTCTCCCCCCCCTGCTCTCTCTCTCTATCTATCTCTCTATCCTACACCCCCTCTCTCTCTCTCTCTCACACTCTCTCTCTCTCGCACTCTCTCTGCCTATCTCCCCCTCTGTCTCTGTCCCCTCTCTCTCTCTCTCTCTCTCTCTCCCCTGTCTCTCTCTCGTCCCCCCTTCTCTTTCTCTCCCCTCTCCATATCACTCTCTCGCCCCCTATATATATATATATCCCCCAGCCTCTCTCTCTCTCTCTCTCTCTCTATCCCCCCCATTCTCTCTCTCCATCTTACTCTCCCTCTTCCCCCTGCCTCTCGTTGCCTCTCCCCCTACCTCTCGCTGCCTCTCCCTCCCCCCTCTCTGTCCCTCTCCCTCCCCCCTCTCTGTCCCTCTCCCTCTCCTCCACTCTCTCTCTCTCACTCTCTCTCTCTCTCTCTCTCCATCACCCTCTCTCTCTCTCTCTCCCTATCTCTCTTCCCCTCGCTCACTCCCCCCATTTCTCTCCCAGCCCCCTCCCCCCCGGCTCTCTCTCTCTCTCTCCTCAAACCTCACACACACACTCTCTCTCTCGCCAACCTCTCCCTCCCTCTCCCCCCCTCCACTCTCTCTCTCTCACACAAACACACTCGCTCTCTCCCTCGCTCCCCATCCCTTCTCTCCCTCTTTCACCCCCCCTCACACACACACACCCTCTCTCTCTCCGTCCCTCTCTTCCTTGCCATCTCTCTCTCTCTCCCCCCTCCTCTCTCTCTCTCTCTCCCATTTCCCTCCACCCGTCCCCCCCCCCCTCTCTCTCTCTCTCTCCCCCTCATTATTATCATTATCATTAAACGATTATTGTATCATTTCACATGAACAATCCACATAATGTGGCAAAAAAAAGAACATGTTATCAATTAAATATAAAAAATCATCATATTATCTAAAAAAAATACAATCATTATATCATCAAAGAAACAATAAACATACTATTATCATATAAAATATACAAAAGGGAAAAATACATACATAAAACACATACACATTAGACATGCAAAAGATTTCAACATTATATTATGTTTCACTACAGTTATTTCATCTAATTAACATAAGCACACTATGATATGACATAAACAAACAAAAGATTCTTTCATTTAAAAATATGCAGAAAATACACCATACAAAAACACATAGATATTCTAACTAAGAATACAGATTTGAATTATGGAAGAAGAATAGAACATAGAAATCTAAAAACACTATGACTTAGATATGGCTTAAAAAAATAAAACATAAAAACTTAAAAGCATTATATCTTAAGCCTAGACAAATACCGAAAAATAGATGAGATACGTCAGGGAATTTTACTCCAATATATGGAAACAAAACCAAAGAATAAAACATGAATATAAAATAAATATAACAATGTTACTTATAGATTAAGTGTTTGAACAAATCCAATAAGTCAAATATTTATGGATTAAGTGTTTGAACAAATCCAACAAGTTAAAGAAAAAGCTAGATCAACCACAAATACAAAATGCAGAGCGGGTTTGGGATGTGCGAAAGAGTATGAATGAACGTTTTGAAAATGAAGACAGGCTCATATATAATGATGGATTTAAAGGTTCCGGAACACCGGGAGACGACAAAGAGGGTTCGATTCATGCATGGGAGGATATAGATGATAGATAGATACATAGGAGGATGTACAGGTGATAGAAGAAAAAGAGGCAGCCATATATAGATATATATACAGATTCCCTCAAGTAAAGCATGATCACAGCTTACCACCACAACGTCTATAATTGAAAAAGGAGCGGATTATTTTTACCAAATGTGATTCAACCTACGAATTTTTACCATTGAACAATCACACTTTAACACAATACCAAATATGATTCAACGTATGAATTTTTACCATTGAACAACAAAATACCAAATATAATTCAACTTACGAATTTTTATCATTAAACAACAAAATACATTTTTCCATTCAACAACACAATACCAAATATGATTCAACGTACGAATTTTTACGATTGCACAACAAAGTACATTTTTCCATTGAACAACAAAATACCAAATAATTCAACGTAGAGATTTTTACCATTGAACAACAAATACATTTTTCCCATTCAACAACACAATACCAAATATGATTCAACTTATGTAAGAATATCAGATAACAAATATGATTTTGTTTGTGATTTTCCAATTCAAGAAAAATATCATATATCAAATATGATTTTGTTTGTCGGCGATTTTCCCATTCAAGAAAAATATCACATATCAAATATGATTTTGTTTGTTGGTATGCTTCATTAAACTTGCTCAAAAGACTGTAGTCACGTTTCGTTATTTTGAGATCAGGGCAAGAAACAGATGACTTCGTTATTTTGACGTAAACGAGATGCAAGAAGATTCAATAAAAGAAGTAAACAAGATATAACATTCACATATATAAAATTGAAAGAAAAGTAAAAATTAAAAAGAATTAATGGGATTGGGTAGCTAGAACAGAACAGAGTAATTAAAGATTAAAGATCAAAGGACATAGTAAATTAATGTGATTAGGGATCGAGCATAAAGATTAGGCCAGACAGATACTAAAGGAAGAGATATAGAGGTAGTTCAGAGATGAACTCACGTCTAGATCCAATCACTAATCCAGAGGTATAAAAACATGACAGGACAGGTGAGGGGAAATCACATCAAAACAAGGGTTGGTCAATTGCAGGAATGACAGATTGATATGGTGGGTCATGGTTTTTTAATGAGGAAGGACAAGAACATTGAAAATTCAATTCTACTTCAAACTGAAGAATATAAAATAAATACCAGAAACACATACCTGCAACAAATACTTTCTGATTCCGTCCTCCTCTCAATTGATGACACAACGTCTTTCATTCGTCCATGCATCCATCCCTTCTCGCTAATGGTCAATTCAGTCGTCTCTATTAAAAGCTACAGACAAAGACCCACCAGATAAAACACTTGCAGTCACAGTTACCGAAAACATTGACATTATACAGTTACAGAGAAAATAGATGATAGAAGAAGAAGAGGAAGATGTACAGATGCTAAAAGAAAAAGAAGAATTGGAGGATGAACTTGGAACATACAGATGATAGAAGAAAAAGAAGATGAACTTGGAACTATTCCTTGAGAGGCAGCCATATATATATTTATACAGATTCTCCCTCGAGAAAAGCTTGATGGACCGTTAAAAGGAGCGGATCACAGCTTACCACCACAACGTCTATAACCAGAAAAAGCTTGATGGACCGTTAAAAGGAGCGGATCACAGCTTACCACCACAACGTCTATAACCAAAAAAAAGCTTGAGATGCTTTTCAAGAAATGCTTTTCAAGAAATGCTTTAAATTTTGAATGTTGATGGTTGAATTTGAATTTAAGGTGTAATTTTTGATATTCGGTAATAATAAGTACTTTATTAATCTTGGCGCAGGCCCTTTCTGGTCCTCTGCCTTCTGCTGTCAACAATTAGGTGTGCGTTCCTCCACTGTTTCCATTTCCAATTAGAGCGTTGTTTCTGCCCTTAATTTAGATGATGCAGTAACTCTGTCTGGTGTCAACACCAGGAGACGACGAAGAGGGGGTTCGATTCATGCATGGGAGACCCTGGAATGCCGATGTCTTCGTGGGTTTAGCAATTACCCAATCTAAGTGTAATTAATATTTGTGAAAGATTGGGTAAATTGGGTAAATTAAAAAATAATTGAATTACAAAAAATAAAACACAAAGCTCGTGATCTCATAAATATCATTCATTTACGCTAATTACGATCATTTACTGTAGTTACAATCCAATCATTAATTTAAATTTATTTGAAAATAAATATAGATATTAATTTAAAAATTTTAAATATATTTTTATTTAAATAATATATAAATTTTAATTTTATATTTCAATTATTTGATTCTTTTAATTTTATTATAAATTTAAAATTAAAATAAATTAAATGTTAAAAATATGTTTTATATATAAAGCTTTTCTAAAAAAAATGCATTGTATACTAGGTGAAACATTCTTTTAAGTTAAATACATAATTTTGAATGAAAATTTAACTCTTTCTTGTTTGTTAAAGTATTGTGATTTGTGGAATTAACCTATGATTTAAGAAAGTATGTCTGAATTTGGTTTTCCCTTCCCTTGTTTCAGGGGTATGCTAGTGTTACAAGGTTACTAGAGACCAAATGATTTAATGTGTAGTATAATTAATAGACCAAAATGAATTTTTCACAATGTTTTTGATTAATTTTAACTAAAATTTGGAAAAGATCTTTAAAAAGTTTGAGTTTAAGTTGTTTAATACGTCAAATTCTAGTGTCCCATGGTTTGAATCTATCTATACATTCAAAAATATATTTTAAATAAAAAAAAAAATAGTAATCTTGTTAGAAACTGAATCCCCAAATTCTAGTGAAAATTCCATTTCATCTATATAAGTTAAACTCTACCCTAATTTTATATGATTTGCAACTCAAGGTAAAGATAAAGCCAAACTTGATTTATAAGTTTACGGAAATATAGTCCATTTAAATCTTATATTGCTAATTTATATATTTATAAAGTTTTTTTTTTCTATATAGTTTAGCTCTTGTGGTTTTAAAGAAGTTTCTACTTTTTTCTTCTAATTTTAGATATATTTTGTCCATGTTTATTTGTTTTTTTGATACAATATCTAATGACTAACATTTTATCAAAAAAATGATCCTAGAGGTTGAGAAAATTCATAGTTAAAATAATGTATTCCTCAGAAGAAACCAATTCCCAAAATTGCATCTTTGTATTTTACAAACAACTATAATTTTTTTCTAGTGCATTACCCTATTTTGAATATGATTCCTATAGATCCTGTCCTTACATACAAATGCATGCTACGCATGTCCATTACCATTTACGGCCTAACTTCTCTCCTTTATGACCTCACTCTACATTTTATTCCTCCCTTGGTGGAAACTACTTAAAATTATTATTTTCAACAACTCTAATATATATGGAATCTCCTCAATACTTTCAATGTAATTGACAACCCCAACTTATTTCAATTTTAGTAGGGTATCCCCGTATAATTTTTGACATAACATATATAACTCATTTCATTTTTAATTAATCATATTTGATATAATGCAATAGGAAACAATGCAATTTAAGTGGCTTAAGGTAACGTACTTGTCATATATGACTACATAATTGCCATATGTGACTATAGTCATTTGTAGACATGATTTAAACAATAAGAACAAATTCTCAATTCTATTTTTTGCATCTCTAGTTACAAAATATATAGAAATATCTTAGATTGCATTGTTAGACACTAGACACTAAATATAAAAGCACACAAATTAATAAGAAGAGTTTAGTTTATGATAAAATACACTTCTACATGATTCCTTCTTAATGTTTAGCCCAAGCATAATGTTATTGTATCTTAAAACCACTTTTAGTTGTTTTTTCATTTCATGATCACAATCACTTGCAACATGATAAGAATAAGAAGAAAAAATGTTGAAATCCCAAATTTTGGGATTTCATAAACATGCTTACTAACTATTCATTCTTGATCATTGTGTTAGATATTTTCTTTTTGGATTTCATAAGCATACTTAATAACTATTCATTCTTTATCATTATGTTAGATATTTTCTATTATTTCTAGCTCTTCTTTTTGGGTTCAGGTGTCATGTGCATTAAGGAAAAATTGACTCTAAAACACCTTGTTGTTGCTTATGGTGATAAAATTGAGTTTTCATGTATTTAATTAAGGACTCTAAATCATCTAGTCCTTGCTTATGATGATAAATTCACTTCATCTATTTTTGAGGCTATTATCATGGAACTTCCACCACTTGTGATGTCCATTAAAAATTCAAATTTCAATGCTTGTTTTTAGGGAGGAAATAATGTAGTGGCAACATTATTTTGATACCTACTTGGGTTCTAGTGATTTTTTAATGGGGTTGATATACATATTAGCATATCTCTATTTTAGTACAATATTTTTTAATTATTGAGAGGGATTAAAATAAAATAAAATCATAATTGATCAGTGCATAAAAGATTTAGTTTAAAATAGATCTATATTGATTTATTCGTTTATTAGAGATTTCTAGCATCAGTATGTCCTGTTATTATTTTAATTTTATTTTACATTTGTATGATTTTTTTATTGTTTCCATTTAATTAATTAGCATCAATACTACTCCCATAACATGCCCACATGCATATGTCTCCACTTTGAAGGGATACTGTATGTTTAGTTACGATAGAACCAATGCTTGATTGATCTTCTTCTTTAACACTACAAAGGATCTTCGTTGACCCTTTCCCCACTGGAAAATATTGCCACTTGAAATTGTGGTGTGGAGTGGTGTTGCTACTATTGAAAAAAAAAAATTCTATTAATTTCTTGAAGTACTATGTTGCCTCAAAAAAACTCCTAACCTCAAAAATATTTAGTAAGCCTTACTGACCAACTCTTGATGACCTCCAACCTGGAAGGATATATCTTCAACTCTACTCCACCTATCAAATATGCCAAATATACCAAAGGATATTGTGAAAAATCACACTTCTTGAGGTGTGCCAACAATTAGTTATTCTTTAAAGTCTCTAGCACCTACATCAAATGTGATATGCGCTCCTATTAAGTAGCAATGTATACTAGTAAATCATCTAAATAAACAATAAAAAATGAACTTATAATATTGCACAATATATCATTCATTAAATTCATGAATGTAGCTGGTTCATCACATAGGAAAAATATTATAACTAACCACTCATACGAACCCTGTCTAGTTTTGAAGGTGGTCTTGTAGGTATCCTCTTCTTTTACTCAAACCTGGTGATACCCTGATTTTAATTTTAGCTTGCTTAATTATTTATCTTGCTGCACAATAGATCATATATCTTGGGTAAGGGGTACCCATTCTTCAACATAATTGTTTTTAAAACCCTGTAACCTATTATTATCAATGTGTCAGTGATCAAACATACTCTTTCAGTTATTTTGCTAGTAGTCATAGGTAAAAAAATTTGGTCTTTTCAAAAAAGTATTCAAAATAAATTTTGGCCACTGAAAGAGTCTAGGTTAGAAATGCTGCTCCCTTCATCTCATCCATGGCCATCATCACTTTAAAGGTCATCCCATTCATTTTAATTTAGAAGTATTAGGCCATTCACTCAATCTCATCTAGGTCTTTCGTCTATGTGTCATTGTTTTTCCTTTGAAAAGTCCAATTTGTCATCAAAAAAGGAAAATAATCCTTCATTTTCACCATATAAGTCTTCTAAAGGGAGTTAGCATACTTAGATGAATAAAGTAAGGCAAGTTGTCTTATTTTAAAATTTGTTTCAAAGTCAAAATATTTCAAAAGGAAAAAATGTCTTATTGTTTTCACTACAGGACAAAAAAGTCATTTCAAAGCTTATAAAGGACAAAAGAGGCTCATCCAAATTCATTATTCTATTTTCATGTGTGGTAGAGCTCCTCACTTACCTCCATTGGACTCCATAGTGGTTGATGAGCTCCATCATTAGAGATATTTGGAGGGGTTAATAGTCACCTTTTTGCCTTCTTAGATCTCCTTTTCTTGCATTATTATTATTATTTGGGTTTATGATGCTATTATAGATGGTGATTAAGGCTAACATACTGTGAGTGCCTAATATAAGTTCAGTGCATAAAATCATGATTTATTAAGAATTTTTATAATGATTTTATCACAAAGAGTTGGAGGAGACAACAAGGAGAAATTAAAAGAGGATTGTTCACCCTCAAAGGCAACTAAAGGATCCCAAATATTCTCTCTAGTAATTTGAATTCCACAAGTAGCCAAAGGATCCCCAAGGTTTCTCTCTAGAAATTCAAATTCCAGAGGTAGCCGAGCAACTCAAAGAGGAGAGCACTCAATCTTGGTTTACTTGGAGTCCAGTGGACTCAATCACCATTTTCTAGGGAGTTGTTGGTAGCTGCCCGGTAGAATAAATAGAGCAGAGCTAGAGCTAGGAAGAGTCAGTCTATCCTAGTCTCACTTCCATTAAGAATTATTGTTTTATTCAGGGATCAAAACTTTCAGAGATGTATGTAGTTATTATTTTATGAAATGAGCAGACTGATTTCATTTGATTGATTTAAGCTCAGAGGGGTAGGCTCGTGGGTTAGGGCCCAATCTATGTACCTGAGATTCTCTGCTATTATTATCTTTTCCTTCATGTCATTTATCTAGTTTTGCCTCTGTCATTTAAGTTTGATATTCTTCTAATAAGTTTCATTTCTATTTAGTTTTTGTGTTTCTATAGTGTTAATTTCTTATGCCTAGTGAAATAGAGGCTCAAAAATTGTGCTCAAGTCTCCCCCCTCTCATCTCTGTCATTATAGTTTGAGTAGGGGAAGTCCTTCCCACATGCCAATATTGCTTTATATTCAAGTTCGGGGAAGAATTTGTATTAGCATGTCCAAGACTTTCCTTCATTATTTCTTCCCGCATTTCTGTCTGTTTCTCGTACATGAATCCATAGGTGTACTTCACTTCTAAGTACTGCTCTTACGCTTCCATTTACCTCCTTTACTTCTCACCTTAGCACTACACTTACCTTCAAAGCCATTTCTCATGCTAAGGGTTTAACCCCCTCTGTCTACTCCAAAGCCATTTCTCATGCTATCATAAAGTTTTGTAAGAGTTTAACCGCCTCTTTCCGCTTCCAAACCTCATTTCATGTGTTAAACCCCCCTAGCTCGCTTAGCCCTTTTTCTTCCCTCCAAAATGCAAATTAATTATTTTTAATTAAAATTAAGGAATGGATAGTTTAGTTTCATGGATAGAAGTATGGTAGATAGATCATAGGAGAGGTAGAGTGAATTTAGTTGTTTGGCCAAGTTAAGTATGATTTAGAATTAGTTTCCTTTCTTCTATTTATTTTCTGGGAATTAAATTAGTTTCATCATTTGCATTCCTTCCCAGCAATTTACTTCAGTTTCCTTCCTGTCATTTCCTTCCAATAATTTAATTTCCAGTTTTTCTCATAATTTAAGAAATAACACCCTTTCGTGAAGTAGAAGAGGATGACATGAAGATAATGCATCTACTATGTATATAGCACTGTCACCTCAAAGTTTGTACGAACCCCGTGTTGATAAAGTAAAGTAAGGAAACCCTTGGGAGTTGCATCACTCTTGGTGCAATACTAGGGCTCACCACCTTTTGGAATCTCTCTCTCTCTACCCCTCTTTTTCACACCTCTCTCTTTATCTCTCTCCCTCTCTGACCCCCCCTTTTTCTCCCCCCCTCTCTCTCTCTCCCCCCCC